>PVJO010002467.1:0-82060 GCA_004026905.1 Hystrix cristata
TCATATAAAAATGGTAACTATTTTGAAGGAGAGTACAAAGGTACAATTCTGCCATAGATTTAAGAAATTTTAAGACAAATCTTTATTACATAACAAAAGGTAGATAAGAGAAATGCCTTATACTGATCAACAAAGAAATTCAAATTCTGTTTTATAGCTAGATTAAAGCCACTTCTAATGTTTTATTTCTCAAACTCAGGGAAGTTGAAAAGCCACATGAACTGAGATTTACCTAAAAGAAAAATATCGGGGTGTTTTTATTTTGTTTTGTTTTGTTTTTTACCTGATAGTGAGCTTCTAAATAAAGAAAAAGTGAAGACTTTTTTAGACTATGGATTGATTTTTAAAGAGGTTCTAGGTGTTTGGATTTCATGTCTTGGAGTTTTCACCTAGAATTCTTAATCAGTCGAAGATTTTCATGTAGTAGTTCTGCATTCAAGCCTTTAAACTTCTCACCTCAAGAATCAATCAGCACAGAAAAAGTGCGAATGAAGGTACTAACTGTTCTTTGTTATCTACCATGAGCCATTCTCAGATTATCATTTCAGACAATCTTGGTAGAAACAACAACAACAACAACACACTAATTCGAAAGAGCCGAAATGGTGCATGTTCACAAAGAGGCCCATTTCTCACTGATTGCTCAGCCTTGCCCTCCTCCCTCATGCCACATTTCATCCTCCGGCATATCCTTCATGGCCACAGGATGGCTACATTTACTATCTTCTCCTTAGCTTATATCTAGAGAGAGTGGGAATTCTCCAGCATGCGGAGGGTCAAACTGAGGATCGTTTTGGCCATTCTCGTTTCAGTCTTTTAACAAATATCTGTTGGTCACCGACTGTGCGTCAGAAACCATACTTGGCACTAGGGATACATCCACAACTAAAACATGGTCCCTGTCATTAAGGGGTTTACATTCCTGTGACCATCCCCAAATCAACCACAGCGAGGGTGAGTGACCTTCAGTAATTCGCCTCTCCTTATAGGTGGGGTCAGGGTCCATCCGGCCGAAGCAGGCAGTTACTGCATAAGGACGCAAGGGATAGAATAGGTCTTGGGAGACAACAGTAATGCTTATTATTTTCACCCAAGAATACTCTGGTGATGGGTAGTGATACTCCACTGGTCAGTTTATTCACAATTTATGTCAACTTTATAGAAATGGATTTTATATATGTGTGTGTGTGTATATATATATATATATTTACATGGAAATAACCTACACCTTGGGGAAAATGAAAGTAATTTCTTGCAGTTGTGAAATGGGCCACAGATCCCAACCACAGATAAGATGAGCTTACTTTTGTCTTGGTAGGCTTTGCTGCTACTGAAATTCCAACCACCTAAAATAAATTTAGCTGTATCAATGTTTTTACCACTTTAATTAGTGTCAAAATATATATAGGGAAAAAAATTTTTAAAAAGACATTTACTTTGGAAAATAAAATATACTTCAGATGGAGCATACAGAATTCACCAGTTCCCCGCAGACCTTTCCATGGCCATAACTTTCACCTGTTTAGGCACTGCCCTGCAAATGTCCACTAAGGAAACTTGGGTGGAGAATGGCCATTTCAGCCCAAATCCACGGTGACTACTAGAAAACAAAAAATAGACAAAAAAAAATGCAAGTCATAACCATGATAGGTGAGAAATCTCTTTGAAATAAAAGACACATATAAAACATACTGAGTTGATTGACAGATGACTTATAGACCACATTTCCAGTTTCTAGCTCTGCTCTATCAGCATCATGAATCAAAATCTAAGCTTGAATTCTAGAAATATGATCCCAGATCTACAGTATTAGGAGAATTATATTCAGCATGCTAGATGTGCACTAAATAACCAAGCAAATGCCCCATTCAGTAAATGCTGGCACTCAGAGAGGAAAGAAGTCACCTCCCACTCGTGTAAAAATGCTCATAGAAAAGGCAGCACTTAGAGTAGGCTTGAAAAGTTGGTGGAGAAGAGGAAGCGTAAAGAAGTCCTGCTTGAGAATTTGTAAACATTTTGATTGGTTGAAGTAAGTAGATTATCAACAGTAGCAATTAGCCAACTGTAACAAACGCTTGAAAATATCAGGATTGTAAGACTGAAAAACAAAAGCACTTTGTAATTTCAGCAATTTTGTGGAGTAGTCTTGCTTTGGGAAATGAGTGCCATTGTTTTGCTCTGAGCTTTGAAGAATAACATCAAATAATTTCTCGTTTTGTTAGACCTGAATTCATACTCTGAGCAGGAGTCAGAATTAACTTAAGACAATTTGATTAGCTTTGAACAAGGAACTCCTGCTGGCCTAGAAACCAGAGTTCAACCTCAACTGCATTTCCGCAAACAAACTGCACATGATGGAACTCAAAGAACAGAACTATAAACTGAAGAAAAATCCCTTCAGAGGGCTGTTGTAACTTAGATTTGAAAATAGGTTTAAGAGAAACTCTTGAAAAATCTGTGAACAGCGACTTGCCACTTAAAGCTAGAATGATTTTCAAAGAGCAGGGACAGACAACTTCCCCCAGTGACCTCTATCTCCCCAGAAGATGAGGCACCAGAACTCAGGAAGTTAAGTGATTTTCCTAAGTCGTTGCACTTAGAGGGGGTTGAAAATGAACTACACACTAGCAATTCCATGAGCATTCACCTTTCTAAGAAACAAGGAGTTGAGGAAAATGGAGAGGCTCAGAAATGAACTGTGTGGCAGCAGTCAGTGAAAATCAACTGATCATGTAAACAGACCCGTGATTATGGTCAGGCAAACTGAGACGCAGTATCCTCTAAAAGGAAAGCCCCATGCAGACCTGCTCCAAAAGCCATGATTGCTCAGAAGACAGTTAAAATGCAAAGTTTCCTCCAGGGTAAAAGGCATTCGATTAATTCAATCAAAAGATCCCTTTTTTTCTCTCCTGATATTTTCCATCCATGTATAAAGGAAGAAAATTATGCTTTGGTTTCTGACGTTATTAGAGATAGCAATTAAACTATACTTTGCTCTAATTATTTATACATGTTTTTAAAAAAAACCCTACGTGTAATTTTTTAAAGTCCCCTAACATTTTATAAATAGAAACTTTACATTTTTTTTAAATCTGCTTATCAGTTTATCCCCAATGTGTTTGTGGAGGGGGGGAGCTCAGCCTTATAGTTTGGGAAGAATTAATCCCCAAATCTAGTAAATATACAGTATGAAAAACAGCAAATTTCGATTTTAATGCTCTGTTACCTAAATGATAGTTTCTGTAGAATCTATCCACCTCTAATCATCTAGAAAAGCTTTTAATAACAAAAATATAAAATTACTTTGTAGGAGGGTGAGGGGCAGGTGAGAGAAAAAGAAATATCTCAGATTTTTACATTTAAGGAACTAAAATTTAGCAAGCTCCAGTGCTACAGCTAAGCAGATTCTACAACAGACCAAATAAATGACTTCAACAGATTCTACAACAGATTCTACAACAGACCAAATAAATGACTGTGATACAAAATTCAGAATAACCCAGCAGGTGTCTCAAGAACAGCCAGTTAATGTGTTCTCTCTCACACCTGAAAAGTATAGAAAGTGTAAATTATTACAAGAACTATAAATGAATGCTAAATAAGCTTCAGGGAATAGTTTGTTTTTGCTCCATACTGATGATAGCCTTTAAAAGTTTAAAAACATATACAAACAATGGTGGTTTGGTGCTTTACCAATTTATAACTCAAGATGTAGATAGAAATCATCACAGAATTCAAAGACTGAGCCAGTTTCATTTTTGCCAGTTTCCATACTGGACAGGGAAATTTCAGAGAGCTAGGGACCACCCATGTCTTATTCTTCTTATATCCCCAGCACCTTAGGAACCTGTATGCACTGTAGGAAGCCAAAACATGCTTCATGCATTGAACCCACAAAAACTATACACATAATTTTCTTTCAATAATCATTGAAACTCCTTGGAGACTTGTTCTTATGGATAAATCTGCAAAAAAAATTTTTTCCAGGAAACTACATCTAGTTATTTATCCTACCACTCTAGGTTTTATAAGACTATACCCATGAACTAAATATGTGTAGAAAAAGGCATTAGACCTTAAAGAGGCATATAGAAAATTGATGCAGAACTCCAGATTGATGGAATCAGGTTTGTTATTTTATTCATTAAATAGTTAAAGCAGATTAATTGGAACCAGACATATGAAGATTCGTAAGGTTTGCTTTTTAGTAACATCAGTTACTTAAAAAACTGTAAGTTATATTTCAACACATCCAGATTAACAGTTTAAGGAAAATATAGTTCGTAATAAATTGTTTTTTAAATTTTATGTGCACAGAAATGTTATGAAACTTGTTTCCTTTTTATATAAATAGATTTATCTCACAATAACAAGGTATTGAATTCCAAGTGCCTTGTATAAATAATGTCAGTTACCCACTTTACAATACATACATTTTATTTAGGAATTAAATACACCAAAACAAAAATTTGTTTTTCTAAATAAAAAGAATGCCAATACATTCCAAAGTATTATTGAACGGTCACACTTTCCATCACAGTATGTGATTAAACAGCAATTAAAGGCAGTCTGTCCAGGTAAGAACGTGATAATTTGTTTTTGAGAAATCTCAATCAAAGGAAGACTTTCTTGAAATTGAAGAAAGCTGATTTGCAGTGATGAAAGTCAGAAACGTATTTACCCAAGTGTAAAGGTTTATATTTCTGGACATATAACTAAAATATTATGGAAAAATTAGCATTTTTACAGTTTTGCACCTATTCCATGTAAACAAAATAGATCAATGTATCGACTGGAGTTGCTGCACTCTAGAAAAGATATTTGAAAACACAGTGCCAATACTCACTTTTTCAAGCCAATTCCAGCCTTCTAGGTAATCCTAGTAGTTAAAAATGCTTAGCCAGCAAAAAATAGATAATATGCTTGAATTGTCATAAATAGAGGTCTTTAAAGGAGACAGAAGGGAGTGACAATTCTGTGTTAACATTTGATAACAGTGGGAAGCCTTTCTGAGTGGCCACAAGATTAAAAAAAACACTACATAAACTCAATTATCTGTGTTACATTTAATATATGATACAGCCACATTACAATGTTATTCTATATCATTATTTTTCAAATTAGTTATTGGATTCATAGAATCATATCAAGACTATAGATTCCTATGTTTAATATTTACAATTAAGAAATCACCAAAATTATGCCCTAGCTCCCAATATCCAGGCCAAAATTCTTTGTGTGTGTATATATGTGGAGCAGTTGTTTATTTGGGTGATTATTTGATTTTAATTTAATGGTTCTGTTTCCAAATATTTTTCTTTTTCAACATCTTTACTATTTTAATATTGTTCCTCCCACACGACGCTTAGCTCAACTGCTGTTGACCTGGGCAAATGTGTTTCTGATGCCTGTCAGCAAGCACAAAAGCATAATTTCATTAAAGTGTATTATATATGCTCAGGACTGAGAGAACATTACAAAATGAAGAAGTTTGGCTAAAGTTCAACCGAGCATCAAATAGCACTAGCAAGAATTTTCTTAAACAGATGGTGTAAAATCTTGCTAACACAATAGTGTGTGCTTAACACAGGACTAATATCAGAAACAGATGTGAGTGCTCCAAATGACCATAGTACCAAACAGAAACAATAAACATGGATGTACATTAGAAATGATGCTCTTGGCAATTGGAGGAAAAAGCAAGGACTGTACAAATGCATGTCCTTGTCAAGAAATGCTACTGATATTTTTCTTTCAGACTAAAGTTGGCATACACATATTTCCCTTTAGCTTCCTCTTATGCATTGGTATAAAATTTGTATCAAGACTGTGAGAATTTAAAATATAATTGTAATGAATTTTTTAAAAACTAATCATACAAAAGGGAACTATGTCTGTGATTTAAACTAAGAAATTCAGGGGATCTATATCGTTTGGGATGGGAAGTCTCATCAGCCCAAAAGAACCTACGCGCGCGCGCGCGCGCGCGCGCGCGCGAGCACATACACACACACACACACACACACACACACACACACACACACACACCACTCTTTTCAGATGAACAGTGTGCATGTGCTTGTTACTAGTCCTCGCCCAAGCATGGCACGACTGTCTTAGGGGGTCCCGAAGGGCACGCAGAAACTCGAAGGCCTAGGGGGACCCTCCCGGAGGCTGTAGCTTCAGAATGAAGGTCGGGTCCAAAGCCCTTGAGTTGCCCTCTGCGGGAGACACCGCGCGCAGAGAGGAGGGCGATCCCGCGATGCACTCATCCGAATCCGAATCCGCAGTGGTGCACATCTGTGGCTCCAGCTTCGTCCTCGCTCAGGCCTGGCCAGGCCTTGCCCGCGGCCTCCTCTGCTGCCGGTCCGGGTTCCCGGCTTTCCTCTCCGCGCAGCTCTCCGCGGGCAGCTGGGACGCGCGCCCTGGGCCCGACGCACCTACCTGCCCACGGCCAAGGCGTCGGAGGGGAGAAGGAGCTGGGCCCTGGGGGTCCTCCGCGCGCTGACTTTCTTGGAAAGTCGCGGAGCATCCTGTGGAAGCCAGATCTGATTCCGAGAGAGGAATGTTTCGCATTTGAAATGCAAGCCTTCAGGCCAGGGTCGCCCACGGATAGGGGCGTGAGGAGGGCGCGGTCAAGGCCACCCGGCGGCCAGGAGCCACGGCCACCCTCCCAGAGTCTGGGTTAGTGATGGGGGTTCACAGCCCCACCCCAGCCTAGGGCTGAGAGCACCTCACGCGCCGCTGGCCTTGTCCCCTGGGGGTCACCGGGGAGGCGGAGATCCTGGCGGCTGGCCTGGGGCCGAGACCCGGCGGGGGAAGGCCAGAGAGACGCACCCAGGTCCCGAAAGCGCGGGGCCCTGCGTGGCTCCAGGGCAGTTCTCACGAGGGCCCTCGAAGGCGGGCGCTGACCGGGAGCCTGGGGCGAGGAAGGGCCTCCAGCCGCACAGGAAGCGCCTGCAGGCCTGGGGCGTGGGTTACCAGGGAAATACAACAATATTTATGACCCACAGGCGGTGAGAACGGGTGCGTCCCGCACGCGATCGCGGCCTTCCTCTGGCTGCTTGCCCACCCTCCAGCCCTTCCTGCCCGCGCCCAGGTCCAGGCTCCTCCGCACCCGCATCCGAGCTTCATTCCTGGCCACGCACCAAGATCAGGTTCCCATAGCCTTGGCCCCCACCGCAAGCCAGCTGGAGATCGCCTAAGACAATCCCCACTTCGGTCGTTCCGGGAGAGGGGGAGCAGCTGCCCCGCCAGGAAGGAGACTCACTTCATACCAGGGATGGTTCGCGCAGTGTTCTTCACGGTGTGCAGCAGGGTGGTCAAGCCCTGGGAATGGGCCTACGGCTAGCTCGCAGAGGGAGTCTGAACTGCCTCTCGAGCTTGAGGTTCTCCGTCTGTGAAGTGGGCATAGTAATATCTACCTCCTCGCTCCTGGTGAAGAATGTGTGAAAGCTGGGCAGTGCCAAACACAGGGTTTGAGGAAGAGCGTTTACTTTTCAGTGACATTGTCGTTTAGGGTTTGAATAGAGGGTGGGCTGGGATGCTCTTTGCCACCCTATTACTATAGAAGGTCCTTTCCTTCCCTTTTCCCCAGTACAGGAGATTGAGTGCACAGAGGGCTGAGCAGTGATGCCAACCTTTTTTCTGTCGTTTTTAAAAAATTTGAGGGTTTGGGGATTTAGCTCAGTGGTAGAGCACTTGCCTAGCAAGCAGGGCCCTGAGTTCGATCCCCAGCTCCCCAGCACCAAAAAAAAAAAAAAAAAAAAAAAAAGAAAGAAAGAATCTCTTTTTTGAGACTGGGTCTCACTAAGTTACCCAGGCTGGTCTTGAACTTACCATCACCGACCAGTAGCTGGGATTACAGTTGCGTGCCACTATGCCAGGCAAGAGTACTTCTTATTAAAAGAGTGAACACTTATCTTTAAGACAGAACTTTTTGGGAAATTTAGAAGCTAACTTCTCCACATTGAGGGGGGGATCTTAAGTGATCAAGAATTACGGCTCCACTTTTTTTCCCCATCCTGACCTTTAAATGATAAATCTACACGGATCGATTCTGATTTATTTCAACCAAAGGATTTTTTTCCCTCCACTGTATCCATCAAACTACTGACTCAGGGCAGAAGTGCAGTATTCTGAAGATGCAAAAGAGAAAGAAACAGTAACAGTTATTATATACATATATATATATTAGTTATATGTTTATTTTTTAAAATCTGCAGAAGAAACTGCTGTTTAGTATTTCTCATGATTTAAAGATGTAAAACCAATAATGAATGCAAACTCTAAAGGGCTGAGGCAGGTCAAGGCATTCTTTACTGCAGGTGTTACAAGGTAAAGATGCAGTTTTGAAAAAATGCCAACTGAAGTCCCTCCTGAACCCGAGTGCTTTCATTTGATCAAAACAAGTGGGATTTACCACTCCTAAAAAAATGATTTTTGCCACCTTTGTAAGCCCACAGCAGCTATACTGAGTTTGCCAATCTTCCTCGTGTACCGACCGGTCAAGAAACTCAAGTCTTTCGGATGAAGTCTTGCTCTCCCTTTAGTAGTGGGTAAATACAGTACATTAGGGGCTGGCGTCGCCATTCCAGGTTGCAAGGCCTCTTCTAAGACCTTGGGAACCCAAGTGTCAAGTTGCTCTGCACTCTGCCAGTCCTGGAAAAGACCTATACAACCTGGAGACAGGCTGGGTCTGGGGTAGGGAAACAACCCAGCTGCTAGGGAGGCAGTCCATGACCCGGAGCAGGGCAGAGACCTGTCGGGCTCAGAAAGTGACAATTCATCTTCCTTCCCCCAGGGCATCGCTTTTCAGTTCTTGCTTCCTTTGGTGGACAGTAAAGGAGGGTGTATCCTCTTTCCAGGACCAGGAGGACCATGGGCAGCAGTACCTGGGCTCCATGACCTTGCTCCATCCTGATTCTTCACCTTGGTCGCCCTTCTTACCCAGGAGCAAACCAAAACCTACATCGTCACCATCTGACAACACGCACAGTCTTTCCCTGTGTGTGGGGTGGTTCCAAAGAGGCTGACCCCACCCCTGCTCCTCATCCTGCAAGGACCCCCCCATACCTTCTCTATAAATAGAGGCTCAGGCTCAATGGTCTCTTAGACAACCAGAGTAGTTTTACAACATAACTTCAAACACTGAGGTCCAAAGGACTTCCACGAGGGATCTAGAGGACGCACTGGATGCTAGTGGAGTCCTGGAAAAGTGGAGCCAGGAGTTCCCTCAACTATTGTGTTGGAATTTCCATCCCATCCTAGACCTGCTGAAGTCAACTTTATTCACCTCTTGGTGGCAGGAAGACTATTTCTGAAGACTTGTCCTGAGCAGTGACAGAGGTGACATTTGATGGCCTGTGTACAGCCTGAGTCAGTATGTCAACCTCTGCAGTCTCCACAGCTACAGCTGCAGTTTTGGTCCAGGCTGAAAGGAAGTCCCAGAAGTGAGTGCAGGCACTTGGACCTCTGTGAGTATACAGGTCCGATCATCGCTTGTTCAATGAGTTTTAATCCACTCGCTGATAATTAGACCTCAGATTCCATAATCTGCAAAGGAAAGGAGAGAAACAGATTTTACCACCCATACATATAACTTCTCTCCCCCCTTTTGTGGCTGTTTTATTTGATCCTACCATCCATTCCACACAATTTAACCTTGGCCAGAGTGAGATGGAAGGGGGGCACTACTTACAGCTGTTAGCAGCCTGCAAGTGGCCAGAAGTTGGCAGAGGCCAGCGGCTGGCAGCTGGACCACCTGTGCTGGGTCCATAATCCAAGCCTGGAGGATTCATAAAGAAGTGCATCACGAGCCCATTACCTCAAAGTGTCTGTTCCTGAACTCACCAAGAAGAGCCAAGCGCTTAAAACATGCCAGAGCAGTGAAAATTCTGACCTGGCCTGGTAAAGCATGGCCTTGGGCAAGCTAAACTAGGATTGTGTACCACAGTGTTAGGGGGGGCGTTTGACAACAAACAGGAGCTATGCTTGCTGCCACTTTCACAATATTCAGGAGGCTGCACACATAAAGAAGTCCAGGTGCCGAGCATATAAACATGCCAGTTTAGCTGCTAAGTAAACAAGCAATGAGGGAGGAGGAAAAGTTGTTCACTGTACATCCTGTGGCTGAGATACTATAGTAAAAGAGGCTCCAGGCCGAACACTTCCACTGAGCCTGACGTTCAGAGCCGCCCTGTGGCCTCAGGCATCAGGCCTTGGTGATGAACCCTTCCTCATGGCCAAGTGGAGTTTCCTGGATGTGGAAGGGCTTTTTGCCTGAGGAATGAGGACTTGGTGACTCCTCTACATCTAGACCTCTCTAGGGAGGCCTGGGAGACTTGGGAGGAAAGAAAAATGACTGAGCTGGCACAGAATCTACTGTATCTGTGAAGCACTTATTTCAATACCATTTTGATTTATGTGACAACTTCTAAATGATATCATTTCCATTTTACAGACGAGAAAACTGAGCTGTTAAATTCTTCGGGATTTTTGTTACAGGTTTATTAACTTCATGTCTTGTGTCCGTAATACAAAAACTAACACATTACTTAGCTCTGAAACCCTGGACTTCCATAAAGAAAGGAAATAAAGGAAGGCAAGGAAAGGAGGAGGGAGGAAGGGAGAGTGGCGGGAAGGAAGAAAAACACACCTACAGTTACGAGAACCAGTCTCCTGTAGCAGAAATCTATATAAAACTGTTTAACTTAAAAAAAAAAGTGGCTTAATTTTTTTGTAAAATTACTGTTTTACAAGATGCATCAAACAAGCAAGGAGGAGACCTAGAAGTTTTGCGTGGGTGAGCAGTAGACACCAAAATTGTGGGCGGGACAATTCTGGCTGGGCTTGCCCCAATTCTCTCTGCCTGACAAGTAGAGCGATGCTGTGCCCAAACCTCATCCAAAACTGAAAAGATCCTGTGCACCACCGGAGAAACCTGTCTAGCATCCCGTTTTTGCCCTTGGATCAAATTTAATTCGACTTCAAATCTGGCTTTCATGGTGGGAAACAGGACAAAGGTTTCTATACTCCTAGACTAGCAAGCTTCAGGGTATAGTTCTAACCAGTGTGCCTAGAACTTGTAGGAAACCTAGGAACTTGTAGGCGGTTGGTGAAGTTGAAATTTTTACCCCTTTTCACCTTGTACAGGACTTTGGTTTTTACAGAGTTGTGCGAAAAGAACTCTGAAGAAACGTTAGACTCAAGTTTCCACTGATCTTGGTTTGTTGCTCACTGTAAACGACAAAACGCATGTAAAAGCGGCAGCTCCAAACCACAGACATGCTTCAAGCGAGATTTCGGGCTCGGAAATGTCACAAGGTACTAGTAAACGGTTCGACTTACTGTTGCGTTTAGCACAGCAGTTTTTAGCCCGGGAGTGCTCCAGGCCACCCTCTCTTCTAATCTCAGGCTCCACGTGGCTGCTAAATTTATTTATCTCCTCATTTCTCCTATTAGGCAGAAAACGCTGCTCCTCACCCAGGAGTTGACTGCGCTCGGGACGGATCGCAGGGGCAGAGCCAAGCTCCCCAACCTGGTTTCTGTGGTTCTCCGTAATCGCTCCGGACAACTGGATCTGGGTGCTCTATTTGACTTGACTTACAGGCGCTCCCGCGGGGCCGAGTGGACAGCACACTGCGCTGTGCACTGTGTCCTCAAGTGTCCTTGCCGAGCACACTTCAGCGTGTGAAGCCCACTACCAAGCTTCATAAATGTGAGCCCCCTTTCCCCTGGGAAACTGTGGGTCAGAAGGTCTAAAAAGGAGACTGGGACCCCCAGGAAGTCCCAGAGGGAGAGTGTCCAGTTCCGAGTCCTGCAAGAGGACAAGTTTGCGGGAGCAACTCTGGGCGTTCGCCTTCCGTCCCTTCCCAGTATTGGAAACGGTCTATATTGGCAACAGTCAGGGTGGGCAAAAATCCAAGGAGGCGCTTTCTTTCCTTCGACGTCGGCAGTTTCGGCAGCTTCGCAGCGGTCTTGGTGGAGATGTCTCCTCTGTGAAGGCTCCGAGGAGTCCCCAGCAGCATCACCCACAGGTCTCCCCACCCCCAGCCCCTCCGGCAGTCCTCGCCGGCGCTCCCGGGCTCAGAACCCGAAGATGGCCCACGAGAGCCGCGGGCAGGGGAAGCGCGGGGCCGCCGAGTCGCGCCGGGCAACCAGGGCCCGAGAGTCCCGGCTGCCGCGCGTGATTTCACCAGGTCTCCTCCCCGCCGCAGCCGCGCTTCCCCGAGGGCTCCAAGGCGAGTCCGAGCGCCCGGGAGAGCTGGAGCCGGAGCAGACCGCAATTCAGCGAGCAGAGTTTGCCTGAATTCCTTGCAGCCTCCAGGTTGAGTTCCTGCAAACGTGTGGTTACTCGCTGCGAGGGGCTCGGAGGCAAACGGCTCCATAGTGAAGTTGGCGGGGACTTTCTCTATTTAAAGTAATAATTTGCTAATTCGGATCTATTGCTTTTAAATATCGAGTTCCAGGGACCTCTGTCAATGCAGGCTTAATTTGACCCCACTGATGAAGGATGTTTATAAACGGCGCCTGCGGTGCGAGCTGAGTGTGAAAATATCAGTTTTATGCCTTTTGATAAGAATTACCGAGGTGGAAGGCTTATTAGACGATTACAAATGCCGCAGCTGCTCGCTGCCCAATTAGGCAGCTCTTCGCCGTGAGTGGAAGCTGTGGGGGTCGGGTGGGTTGGGGCTCCCTCTCTCCAGCCCGGACCTCCAATCACGGCCTGGCTTTCCGGGACCCAGACCCCTTTCCCTGCCCCTCGGGTTTTAGGGACCCGGCTCCAGGCATCACGACAGCCTCTGGAGCGCACAGCCCTGCACACTTCGCCCTTGGCTCGCACTGCCACCCCCAACCCTTCCTTGGAAAGAGCTCTGCGGTCCAGGGGTGTTGGTCATCCCCTGTGTGGGCCTCGGGCCTCTGATTTTCATTTCCAAAGAGGAGGCCATATAGCAATCTCAGTTTAGTAGGTAGGAGCCAACACCACCCGGGCGGCCGGGTCCCTTTCCACCTTCAAAGACACAAGATGATGTTTAGGGAGTGTCTCCCTCCGCGAAAAATTCGTCTCAATTAGATTTCAGGATAAAATCCCTCATTGGGAAGATTTTAAAAAGAAAAAGAAAAAAAGAACCCTTGATTTTTAGTAAGGACCTAAGTAGGAGAAGGGGTACTAGTAACGGGCGAACTTTTTCTGGGCCCGAGCCCAGGAGGAGCGTCAGTTGGAGGTGCGGTGAGAGCCAAGGAGCAGGGCCACCACGCAGGCAGCTGATCCTCTTTAGGCTCCTCGTTCACAAGGGGTCCTGAGGTCCTTGGGCCCAAGCCAGGCGGGGCGCTCAGCCTTGACCATCCTTGCCAGTATCTGTCCATGCCCCTCTGCCCAGCTCCACACACAACAACCAGCCAAACCTTCACACCGCCGGAGATACAGAAATAGACTCACCACCCGGAGGCCTATCAAGCAAGGTGGGTGCGCCCAGTTACGCCGAGGGGAAGGTCTGCGCCTGGCTCTGCGCCTCTAGGGCAGCAGACGCCAAGCCACTCGTCCAGGTCTTCTGCTTATGTCTGACGGCCATCGTTCTTCCTCAAACTCAGAAGCCTCTAAAAATGAATCATTTCCTCCACTTATGCAGAGATAGGAGCTTTTCGATCAAGATTAGTATTTTGAAAACCTGATTGAGAGCCGCCTGATTAGGCGAGGGTGGGTGGAAAGACCACATAAAACGCCAGCGCCCCCACCCTACTTTACCAAAACAGCTCTAATACTCTTGGCGTCTCCAAATGACCCGCGCGAATTATACTCGCTATCAGTCGAATAGCACTCCAGATTCACTTTGCAAACCTTCACACAAAGAAACCATAATTAAATCTCCAAACGGGACCTCTATTTTTAATTTCATTTTCAGTGGAATCCTGCTCTATACACGGCCCCATGGCACCGACATTGTGCAAGACTCTTTCCATTCAGAATAGCCATTTCGAGAACAACGCTATTTCACAGAAAAGGCATCGTGTGGATCCATCTCCCATACTGATTTTTGCACTTGATGAAAAACACAAGTTTTGGGGGCCCTCACGCACAAGTTATCTTTGCAGAAAGTCGACCCACCCCAAGTCCTCAATTCTCTAGGAGGACCCAGGTAAACCATAGCGTCCCTCTCTCTCCACTTGAGACGTCCCGTGTAGGACCAGTACCTGGTGGCTAATGTTAACTTACGAACAGCTGCTCAGGAAGGAAAACAATGGCAATAGGAAAAGGCTCCTGTTTATGGGACAAAAATAGGATTGAGGAAAACCAAATTCTCAGTCTTGACTTGGTCTCCAAACTGTTACACAGGCTCTCTTCACCCCAGGAAAGTGTCTGTCCCTTTAGCTAGCCTGCCCTTCTGCTTTCCTGCCACAGACTGGCCTGGACACGATCGCGGATCCCTCCCATTTTCTTCTAGACAAATAGAACAAAGGAATAACGCTACATGTGTGCATATATGTTGAAAATATATATTTCTGTCTATTTGAAGCATCATCACATGTTTTTGTTAAAAGCCTTTAAGCAGAGACTCCCAGATACTCTTAGGTTTCAGAAGATTTTTGTTTCTTACAAGGGGCACATTGGAAATAAAAATGATTTAAGAATAAACTCTTAACAAATTCGTCTTCATACACTAAACAATGAAGTAAAATCTATACCAGAAAGAAACCATTTAAACAAACAACGTCCTCCAATCGTAATCAAAATTACAAGGCATCTGAGTACCCCGCCCCCGCACTCCCCGCTCCAGAGTTTGAGGCAGCAGCTACTGCTTCTAGGGTTTAAATTTTGTCTAGGAAGAGATGAAAAGACTAATACTCGTCAGCAACATACTTTTGTCTTTCTTGTAGACTTGATTTCAAATCTAGTCGCACATCATAAGCTTTTGTGTCGCTCAGATGTTTCTTCTTTCTCTTAATGAGAAAAGTTTTCGAAAGCCAAAAGGGCGCGAGCCGGTAGATAAGTCAGCCCCGGGGCGGCCGGCCAGCGCTCGCGCTTCTGCACTATTCGTAGAGTTGCTCGATTCCAGAGAACGACTACACCGTTCAAGTCCGGGAAACCTCCGGCTCCCTTTCTGCTCTCTGCAGAAAGAGATGTAACCTGAATCTTTGTTTAGGTTTTGGTTGGGGAATGAGAATTTAAAAGCCAAGGCAAAGGCAGAGAGCGTTTTTCTTTTTTTTTTTAAATCAAATTAACAGGCCATCCGAGGTTTCCCTCCCTTTCATACTGAACCTGGAGCAAGTTGACTTGTCCCGATAAAGATCTTAACATGTAGAGAAGGCGGGTTTTACTTTAAGGAGGTGAGGCTATTCCTCCAGGAAAACTTGCCCCACACACCCCTCCCTCTGTGGAAGGTTCCACCCTCTGGAAAACAAAACTTTTTTTTTCGTTCTTCTTCTTCTTTTCGTGGAGGGACAGACCTCAGTGAAGTTGGGAAAGGAATCTTAAGAACAGTCGGGCCGAGGGTGGTGACAGCCACCGAGGCATCTCTGGACCGAGACTGGCTGTGGCTCTCCGGTCCTTCCTTCGCCTTAGCTTTTATTAGCGCGTTGGGGCGGGGAGGGGGACGGTCCGCAGACGCCGGCAGCCTGCGCCCCTCCGGAGCTGGAATGTGATAAGCTGCCCCAGCAGTGCCATGTATTGGAAGAGCGACCCGATGTTTGTGTGTAAACTAGAAGAAAAGGACGTGCCGGGGCTGGCCGTTCCCCCCGAGAAGGTGAGCGAGCCGACGCCTGGCCAGATCAGTTGAATCGCAGTTTTCCTTGAAACGCGAGGTCTTTGGGCTCCTAAACGAGGTTCGGAAACTACTACCTGTAACGGCCTCGTCCTCAGACCTGGCAACTTTTTTTTTATTACGTAGTAGCGTTAGTCAGTAATGATTGCCCCCCCGCCCCACAAGCTCACTTAACCTGAGGCATGGAGACTGTAATTTGGGAGACGAAGCCTCCAGCCTAAGGCGCTCGCGGGTCCATGTGAGTCGTGCTTTTGTTCTACTTGCTGCGGCGGGGGCGGTGGCGGTCGGGGACAGCGGGACGCGGGGACCGGGCGGCCGGCGGGGGGACCCAGCAGACCGCGGGCTCCTGCGCACAGCTGCCGGCCGACGCTCGCGCGCTCCGGCCGCGACGACTCCGGACGCAGGCGACCCGCGTGCCGCGGACCCACGCCGGACCCAGGGGGATGCCAGGGCGGGCCAGAAGGACCATTTTATTTAAAATAACAAAGGAAGCAAACCCAGGGCGCAAAAGCAGTCCCAAGGTGGGTCTGAGTAGCTGAGGGCACCTGGAGGGCTCGCACCTCACTCTGGGGGCGAGGCCCGCGGGTGTGTCGCGCTGTCACTTTGGGAGCCGCCCGCAGCCGGTCTGAGCGTTGCAGGCTTCGCCCGGGCTCCGCGGCCGGCTGACGGCACCGGCGATCGCGGGACTTTTCTGCTTGGACTCTGCGCCCGAGAGCCGCGCTTGGGTCCCGCGTGGGGAGCGCACCTCCGCGGGGACTCTTAGAGGGTCGGGGGACACCCGCGGCCCCGCAGAATCTCAGCCGGCACCCTCGGGGGAAGGAGAAGGGGAGCCGAGGAGTCAGAAACACGGAGGCGCGGCCGCCGGGGTGCAGGGACCCGCCAGCCCCCAAACTAGAGTTTTCCTGAACTAAGGCAGAAAAAGCCCAGGAGGCAGCGTTTTCCTTCAGGAGCAAAAAACTCCAGCAAAGGCAGAAAAACACTTGAGTAACGCGTGTTGCTTTAAAACATTCTGACCGAGGTTGGGTGAAGGGTTTTTTTTTTTTTTTCTAATGGCACAAATTAAATTCAGCTGGATATTTTCCATTATTCGACCCGCTTTTTGCGCTGGTTAAAAATAATCCTTCAGCAGCTCAAATGTTGACTTACTGAGCAATAAGTGGCAATTTACACCTTAAAGAAACAAGTGTAAATCACTCACGGCTCTAATTGCTGTAAGTTTACGAAAGAGCTGCTGGGTCGGTTTAATCTGAAGCATTTTCATTCAAATTGTCATCGGAACAAACACCAGGCTTCTTAAATCCCGCTGTAATTAGCTTTCAAGTATCCTATTAAACCTCTTCACCTTTCGGGTTATCCTAGTCACAAAGCCCCTTTTAAAAATATATATGTGTCTTGCTCTTTTAATTGAGGTTATTAAAGAAATCCAGTTTCTTCCCCCTCCCCTCCCAGCCCGCTTTTCTTCTCCCCCACTCCGCCTCCCCCGCCCCGCACCCCCTGCAGCCCGGTGCGCCCCGCTCGCAGTGATTGACGTCCGCGGAGGAAACGCTTTGTGCGGGGCCGGCGGTGGCCGAGGCGCTCCGGGCGGGGCGGTGGCCGCGCGCCCCGCGGCCCGGCGCTCGGTGGCGGGAGGCCCGCGCCGGCGATGCACGCGGCCCGCGCCGAGCCTTCATTAGCGACCGCGCTCGGCTCCGGGCCGCGTGCGCGCTCGCTGGCAACTTCTGAGCGCGCTTCCCCGCGTTCTCCGTCCCGCAGCGCCGCGGGCTCATGTCGGAGGAGTGCGGGCGGCCTGCAGCCCTGGCGGCCGGGAGGACTCGGAAGGGCGCCGGGGAAGACGGACTGGTGAGCGCGGGGGCTGCGGGCCGGCCGGCCGGCCCTCCGGAGCCCCGAGGCGGGGCGGGAGGGCGGGGAGGACCAGGCCTGGGGGAAGGGGCGTCGGGGGCGCCCTGGGGGAGGTGGGAGGCCAAGGGGTGGAGGGGCCTGAACCGCCTGCGCTCGGCCCTTCCCGCAGGTGAGCCCCGAGGGAGCGGGGGACGAGGACTCGTGCTCCTCCTCGGCCCCGCTGTCCCCGTCGTCCTCGCCCCGGTCCATGGCCTCGGGCTCCGGCTGCCCCCCTGGCAAGTGTGTGTGCAACAGCTGCGGCCTGGAGATCGTGGACAAATACCTGCTCAAGGTAGGGCGGGCCGGGCCGGCCGAGGGCAGCCGCCCAGGGGGAGAAGCTCCGGAGGAGAGAAAAGTTGTTCCCTCTTCCACCCAGGTTGTCCGTGAGGTTGTCCGTGAGCTCCACCATCTAGGGCGGCTCCTGCGGTGGGCTTGTTAGGATCTTCTGTGTTGTTGCAAAGCAGTTTAGGGGTGACACATCCTGGTGTAGAAAAGATGATTGCCTGGGTGGACGTATTGGAATAGCCACTGAAGGCAGAAGGGAGAAAGCTGCCTGAGTGGTTTTTACCGAACACCAGACTTTGTTAAAAATCTTTGCTCCGTCTGTCTGCGCGTCCAAGCCTCCACCCCAATCCCAGCGACCCTCCGAGGTCTGCTTAGAAAAGTTCCAGGTCGGTTTATGCGAACTGATTGTCCCCGCAGTGTTCCCTAGATGAGAGTCACTCCAAAGTGCCTTCAGAGGTCTTTTCTGAGACTGTCTTTAAAATAAGTCGTCTTTTATTTACATTTACAGGAAGCTTTTCCAAAGTAAAAGTTCATAGATATATTTGAATAAAAGCTGCTTCAATATCTTCTAACTCTTATTAAAATTTAATGTTTCAGGGGGCTGGGAATTTAGCTCAGTGATTAGAGTGCTTGCCTTGCAAGCACAAGGGCCTGAGTTCGATCCCTGGCACCACAAAAAAAAAAAAAAATAATGCTTCAGGTCCACCCGGTGGGTGCTGTTAAGTCCTTTCCAGTGCTCAGGGAAACCATGGAAATCGATGGCAAGTTAGACACACACACACACACACACACACACACACACACACACACACACAGACTAGTCTTAGATGAAGTGTTTCAAGTGGTGGTTTGAGAGTTGACTGTCTTAATTTGTTTTATTTTTCTTTTAAAATATTGTGGGGGAATCTGGAGTAGAAATTCTGGAGTAGTTATCCAAGTCATAGCAGGCAGAATCACGGTCTCGTGTTGTGTCTTAATCCTGATACACTGACTTTTTAATTTTAATAGTTTTTAAAAACCACTATGTAAAATAATGGTTTCTCCTAAACCAAGAGTTGCAAACCAGTTCGCTTTCTCTTCCCACCCACCCCGCTTAGGCTTTCAAAAGGATTCATTATGGAGAGTATAAGTTCAAAAAGTGAATTAGTGGGTTTCTTTAAGTTTCTACATCAACATACTAATTGCTTTGTCTGTAAAATGTGAATTACCCTGTACAGCCCAGATACAGCAAGAAGAGTGGTTTTGGTGAGAACATTTAAAAATGACTATTTCTTATTTGGTGGTTGATTTCTGAAGTAGCAAAATTAATATACCATTTTCCTTAAACATACATTCTTGAGATTCCATTTTCCTTGCTAAATCTGGTAATTTTGGAATTTCAAAATCATTGTTTGGATCAAAACTAGCTCCTTATTTTCAATGAGCCTTCTCGATAATTGGCAGAATCGAATGTTTCTGAAGTGAAACTATGAAGCCTTTAACACTTCATAGCAGAGAAGACCTAGACAAAAAAGTTTGTAATAAAGTAGCAACACATCCTCAGAAATAGATAATACTTTCTAGTGTTCATCTTGCATAAGTTTATATATTGTCTGTCTTGGTAGTATATAAAATAGCTGTTATCTAAGAGAGTTAAATAAAGCTTTCTTTTGTGGTAGGACAAGAGTCTGCCCAATGCGGTCTTATTCTACCACTTCTTGTCTGTATTAGCATTTGAGCTCTAACTACGCGCTGATAGTATATGATTATTTAAAAACTTTTGAGTTCTCAACATTCCCCCCCACACACACTTTGAATACTTTTCCACATAAGTTTGAATTCAAACTTGTCATGAGTGAAAAACAGACCTACCATAGATATAGGTGTAACAAATGTAGAAAAACAACAAGGAGTGAGGCAAGTACAGAGGCCTATAAAGGAGTTGAGTATATCTGTTGGCCCATTTCCTACATTAGTGACCTGTCCTTTGGGTAGTTTTTCTGTCCTGGTCCTAGTTCTGTGTTTAGACATTTACTGGTTGGATTAATACTAGCCAGCAAGGAATGTATGTAGTTTCCAGAATCTTCCCTCTTCACCTTACTTTACCCCCTATAAAGGAAATGGAAGATGTAGGAGTTTTTGTTGTTGCTGCTGTTGTTTGTTTTTGTTTTTTGAAAGTAAACTTTTGAGGAGAGGTGGCAGACCAGGCATTTGGTTTGGGTTTTATAGAGAGAGGCCACGGCTCTGCCCTAAAGCCTTGCTTTAAAAAACAAAAAAACTTGGATATGATCAACATAGAAAGCCTTAAACTGTGGAATATTAACAAAGCCTGTAATTTTAAACTGTGCCCTAATTGAGCGCATTTTAGAGGAAATAATAGGGAAGACTGTATCTTTATCTCTAGGGCAGTATTCACCATTGTTGATATTTTTTATACCAGCTTTCTTGGATTTCTTTCTATAATGTCTTTGTTATTCTCAGTGTTTTTTTTAAGTGAGTATGAAGTTCTTTTAAAGAAAGACCAAAATTTAAAGCTTCATCAAAAGAGACTTGCTTTGGAAATAGATGTATTAACTGGAGTTAGAAGTCAGTAAAACTTCAGCTTTTCAGCTTCCAAGTTGTGTATGTAATTCGTATCACAGATAAACAGTAGTTATAATCTCACAGTCACTGGGCAGGAAGTTCTTTTATTATAAAATAGTGTTACAAAAGCCAAATCTTACAGTAATTTACTTTTCTATTTTAGACAGTGGATCCAGTGGGAAAGTGTAACTGGTGTGTTTGCTGCTCTTTTACTTGACATTTAATTAAGCATAAACCTAGTTCTTGTGTGTATTTAACAAGCACAAACTTTAGGAGTCTGTGTTGCGGGCCAGTTCAATCCAATATACATCTTTCTTGAAGGCCTAAATTGTGGTGCTTATAGTGTGATGGCAGCATTACAGTGAAATTAATTGTGGACTGTTCCCCCCATTTGATATTTCTTGTGCCTTTAGAAAATATAAAGTACTGTGCTTTTTTTTTTTTAACCCAGTGTTGTATCTCCCTATTTGAATTATAAATGGAAAATATGCTTGGGTACCTTTTTACACCTACTTAGAATTGTAGTGAGATCGGTAGGTTTACCAGTACTTGGCTCCATGGCTGTGTGGTTTCTGTGGAGCCGTGTCGTGCAACAGGGAGCCAGGGCTGCCACCTGTCAGCCCTCAGCTCTGCCTTAGCATCCTGGTTTAAGGAAAGAGACTGCCTAGTTTCTTCAGCAGGATAACTCTCTTTCAAAGCCCTTTTCCACTTTCTTTGGTGATCTCTTAAACAAATGTACAGTTTGCAATTATTTGGCCAAAAAGTAGGTTGAGAAGTTGTTCTTCACTACCAGGTGGGAAGAATTTGGGAAAAAAAAAAAAAAGAAACAAAATATCTGCATGTAGGACTTTGAAGTGGCCAGAATTTTCCCTGTGTTCATAGAGGTCAGATTTAAGAAAGAAAGAAACAACCCAAATTCTTTAAAAGCCTTCCTCTATCTATATATACATGTTCATCTATATCTATATCTATATCTATATCTATATCTATATATACACACACATGCACGCGCGCGTGCGCACACACACACACACACTGTAGTGTGTGATTTTTCTGGCTGGAGTGTAAAAGAGAATATACCCAGATGCATGTTTATATAAATGGCGCCATTTGGATGGAAGCGATCAGGGTGTGCCTCAGCGTCCCCCAGGCCCAGCAGCTGCCCTTCCACGCGGTGTGGGAGCGGCTTCTCACACTGCCCTCTTCCTTGCAGGTGAACGACCTGTGCTGGCATGTCCGGTGTCTCTCCTGCAGTGTGTGCAGAACCTCCCTGGGAAGGCACACCAGCTGTTACATTAAAGACAAAGACATTTTCTGCAAACTCGATTATTTCAGGTACACTGTGAAGCTTTTTCTTAGTAAAGCAGGCAGTTCGAGAAATTACTCAGCAGAAAATAATTTTGTAATAAGCATTTGTCTAGTTTTATTATAAGCCCCACTTTTCCTATGTGATGGATTGCAAAATCGATTTTGAGGTCTATTTTATATTAAAATAAATGTGTTTTTCTCCTTTAGGAATTTGGTATCCAAAAATTGATTGTAAGTAATATTTCCACTGTAGAGGATGAAAGTTTTAGATACTAAAAACAGGGAAATTTCTGTTATGCATGTATGAAATACATGAAGCCTTATTGTGACAAAGTCCCTTGTCAAAAGAGATAAGACGAAGGAAACTCAGTACAGAGGAAAAGGAATTTTTTCCAATTAAGCTTTTACCAATTTATCATAGAATGATCCTTAGTTCTACACCTAGGAGATGCCAGGAGTTTGGAAACTGATGAACCACATTATCCAGAAGGATTGCTCATTCTTGTATCATAAACACACCAAATCAGATTAGTCCCTAAAATTCCTGTTTCTTTTGTCTATTCTTTGATCTTTAGTTTGTAAAATTATATTTGTACAATATACTAAATTTTCTTTCTGTGATCTCTTAGTAATTGCTTAAATGTAGCTGCTTCTAGGGTAATTCTTTATGGATAGAAATTGAAATGGTTCCTAAGAATGACTTTAAAAATTACCATATTTCTTCACTTGCATTTTCAAATAAAAAAAAAATGCTCATTGGGAAGTTGTGAGGTTAATTCTATATAGTGAAGTTTGTAATACTAATTATGTTGTTTATAGTCCATTTCAAAAAAAGAATTTAGTGGTTAATTTAAATAAAATCACTACATAATTTAAATCACTTTATAATAGCCACAGTCCTTTATTTTATAAAATCACAGAGTTTTGTAACTGCCCCAAATTACATTTCTCATTCGATTTATTCTCAGTTTTTCAGCCATAGTTAGTATTCTGCTGCTTCTTTGACATTGGATGCGCTAATCTTAATTTTTTATGATAAAACCTTTTGAGAGATTCAAGATTGAAACTCTAGTTCCTTAGGATTTTAAATACTTCATATTTTATTACATTCTGAAATTTATTATTTTGGGGGAGCGGTGTTGGGGATCAAACTCAGGGCCTTGTGCTTGTTAGGCAAGTGCTCTACAACTGAGCTAAATGCCCAGCCCCTGAAATTTATTTTTAAGATTCAGTGTTTCAATGTGATTTTAAAGAAAGAAACTTGCAATACCCCTGAATTATGAATGAGTAGATAGAGACACATATCCTATTCTAGTGAGGGCTGACTCTGTTGGGCCATGCCAGTGATTGTGGTAGGAGACACAACAAAGAGTGCCCAGTCACTTGGACTGGGAGAAAAAGGAATATTCACATCTAGTCTGGCATTTTAAGTTTAACTTGTGTGTAATGTCTGAATACGTCTTCGGAAGTGTCCTCCTGCGAACAGCAATATGATGACTTTCTGTGAAAGGAAACTTCTCAGTTTTCCTTCATCACTTCCCAGAGTGAAGAATGTTAGTTCTCTGCATTCTTTGATAATGGCTGTTTTAAGTGTTCTAAACATTAATTTATAGCATTTTCTAATCATCTCAACTTGAGTTTTTGATCTGTATTTTTTGGCTTGGGCATCAAACCCAGGGCCTTGTGAATGCTAAAGACATGCTCTTAGAGCTACACCTCCCAAACCCTCAACTTGGTTTAAAGAAGTCTGTATTCATATCAAGTTGGCGTACTTTTGCACTTTTAGGTTTTACATCTGGAGTACGCATGCATGTGTGTATGTGTGCACTTGTATCTTGAGCCTCTAGGTACATTTATAAGTGCCCAGATATTTGACACAGTAAGAGGGATATTGATACTTGTCTTATTTTTAAAGGTTTTATTTTTAAAAAAAAAGATTTGAATTGTGATTCTATCTCAACTCTTAACCGCTTACCATATTGACGTTTAGAAAAGTAGTTCCCGTTTCATTTTCAGGGTATTTAAATACTTAGGTTACTCCAATGGAGTTATATTTTGTGTTAGTTTAGTATTAGACTGACGAGTATCTCAGCAAGCATTAACATCTTCCGCTCCTGCCCTTCCATTTCCTACAGAAGGTATGGAACTCGCTGCTCTCGATGTGGGAGGCACATTCACTCCACTGACTGGGTCCGCAGGGCCAAAGGGAATGTCTATCACTTGGCGTGTTTTGCCTGCTTTTCTTGCAAAAGGCAACTTTCCACAGGAGAGGAGTTTGCATTGGTGGAAGAGAAAGTCCTCTGCAGGGTGCATTACGACTGCATGCTTGATAATTTAAAAAGAGAAGTGGAAAATGGTAAATATGTACTTAAAATACTTTTGGGTCTTTGGGGACAGTGAATAGAGGGATAAAATTGATTTTTTCCAAAGGTCATCTTAATGGATTATTTGGGGCAAAATATAATTGTGGTAAAATCTATCAAGCACTCTGCAGCTAGTGATGAGCTCCATCTGTTTGTTTGCTGGGAATGCTGTGGTCTCTGTATGAGCTCGGTTCTCAGGCAGCAGCCTTGGGCAAGGCTTCGGCTTTTCTTTGCCATAAAGAGTTGTTTCCCTGTGTTTGCCTTCCTAAGGCCGGGCCTTAGACGTGCACCTCTAACTTTTTGGCACAATTGACTGAACACACAAGCCTATACATGTGGGTTATTATTTCTACAGTACATTTATGATGTGTTTCATAACACTTAGTGGGTTTTCATTTGGGCATGGTGACGCACGCCTGTAATCTCAGCACTCTGGGAGGCTGAAGCAGGAGGATTGTAAATTCATAAGTTCAAGTCCAGACCAGGCAACTTGTAACTTACAGTGAGACCCTGTCTCAAAATAAAAAATTAAAAGTTTAAAAAAGGCTGGTCATATAGCTTGGTGCTTAGGTTTTGGGTTCAATCCCCAAACTGAAAAAACTTAAAAAAAAAAAAGGCTTTTACAATCTAGAAGATACCTATAGTTTTACCAGCCAAGAAGTGCAGGAAAAATATTACTGTGAGTTACCAATATGCGTGGTATGTTTTTTAAATGCAGGTAACGGGATTAGTGTGGAAGGTGCCCTCCTCACAGAACAAGATGTTAATCATCCAAAACCAGCAAAAAGAGCTCGGACCAGCTTTACTGCAGATCAGCTCCAGGTAGACCTGGCCATGAATTTGTGATCTTTGAAGCCCCTCCCTGCTAAAAAAAAAAAAAATCCCCAAACCAAAAAGCAATTTCCGTGCTGCCTAAAAACGGCTATGTTTTCTAAAAGATTAACCTATGTTATCTTGAAACCAGCTTGATAAATACATGAAAATGTACTGAAATGTGTCTCAGTGTTTGCAGCATCATGATGTGACTGGGCCAGTCATCTAGCTTTGTTTCCTTTGGAGTCTTTTGGTATCAGCATCAAAGTGGAAACCAGATGTGGCTCTGTTTTGACTTTCTGTTAACACCAGTGTGATCTGGACAGTTATATTATTGTATGCAAATGCAAGAGAAGACAAACCCTATTTTGAAACTCTTAAAGAGGCAGCAGGTGAATCTGTGAAACTAGTTTGTTGGTCTTTTTAGCAAACTACAATGAGTTTCTTAATGGACAAAATTGTATGGGTTTTTTTTTTTGAGTAGGAAAGAATTGAATATTCCTGCCTTAATTAAGAGTCAAATAGTTCCTTGTTTTAAAAAGGGTAGCAAGAATAATTCTATAATTTGATATTAAAGGTTGGTTATGCCCCCTGGCAAGGGAAGGATTATTTTCAGTTTAGTTGTCTTAAATATAATCGTCATGAGTTTCATTTGTACAGATTGTCAGGAAAATAACTGAATGATCACTCCTTGTTTTATACAAGTCTACACATATAATGATTCTTTCCGGCATTTTTTCAGATAACGAAGTCACGTTTTTTAAAAGATTACTGTGGATGAGGTTTTTGTTTTCAGGTTAAGGTAAAGTAACATTGAGCACCTGCCTGTACCCCTGGGTGCTTTACACATAGTATCCATTTTATCTCAGACTTGACAAGATGTTTATGCAATGTTAACAAATGGATAAAAGTAATGTTCTGAAAATCACCTGTAGTATTCTAAGATCTACCAGATTTTAGGATGGTTACAACAATTAAAAGTGTTTCAAGAGAGAATTTTATTTTGAGAAAGATTTAGGAAAGAAAACTGGGTATGATAACAAACATTTCAAGGAAACTTGACAGTGGAAAGTACTCTAGCATTGAAATCTAGATCCATTCAGGAAAGAAATCCAAATAGATAATTGTTGTGGATTTCTTAGGCATAAAAATACATATTCAATAAGTACTAAATGAAGGGTAAGATGATTGAGAGAAACACCTCCTCATGAACTGTGCTGCTCTGGCTGTTGCTCTGGGTGGGAGCTCCAGGGAAGTTCCACTTGTTAAAAGCTGTCTGGGTTAGGTTAAAACAGAATCTCTAATACCAATGCATCTGTTTTTTAAAATGGACTGTTCTCATGGAGGACTGGCTATAATCTTAGTAATTATAAGATTGTTGTAACCTGTTGTAAAATTTATTATTCAAATTATCACTGTGAAACTTCGAAAGCAACATGTATACAATCATCTATGGGAAGGTAATTGTAGATACTAATGAAATAAAAAGAGAATATTTGTGGAGGTCTTTTCGTGCCAAGTCCTACCCAGGCTGATCAACACTATCTCCCTTAACACTCCCAACGATTCCTTGGTGTAGTAGCCTCTGGAAGAGACCCAGGAACTCTGCTCAGGGCAGCGCTCCAGAGAGATGGCGAAGAGACTCCAGCCCTACTCTCTGAGCTCTGCTCTTTTCAGTAGGCTTGGCCTTCCAGGAGGCCATGAGTGGAAACAAGCCTCAACAAAACCCATTTTAACAGCAGTAGCAACAGCTGAAATGAAAGATAGGCCAGGTTCTGTAGCTAGGTTTGCAGTTTTAAATTGTAAATGTGCATAAAATATTTAAACCATGTATTACTGTACAAATGTGATCTGAATCATGCTTTTAGAAATGTTTGTCAGAATCAAAGGTTTTTAAAAATGAAAGCAATAAGTGATTCACTTTTAAAGCATGTTTTCATTCATTCTATATTTATTAGCATTTATCTTATACCAGGAATAGCTGAAACAAACGAAATACAATCCTCAAGCAGTTGTTTGAAATTTAGGAATTTGGGATAGCTGTAGATTTAAAAAACAGACTTAATTGAATCATTTACTTTTGCCAGGTCTTCTAATAAATCAGGCAATTTACCTGCATTGTCAAATTGCCCTACCTTTCAGAAAGCAGAGTATATAGTCCAGGTTTGCTTGAACTTAGCAGTATAGTGTGTATGTGACCAGTGAGTAAGTCAAGCCTCTTAATGTGGTACCTGCTTTGGACAGATGCGATGAATAAAGGGCTAGCAATGGAGCTCACTGGTAGAAGGTAGAATGCTTGGCCGGCCTGAGGCCCTGGGTTCCATCCCCAGTTTTGAAAAAAAAAATGAATAAATGAGATCCCCAAATTCTTTATAATTAATGCGAAGAAAAAAGTAGTTTAAGACTCAGAGGATGTGTCCACAAATATATATCAAATATTGTCTAGTTTATAAAATATTAAGTTTCCGCTAATATTAGGGTCTGTTTATTGTAGTTGCAAGCATCTGGTCAATGATTATTATTATTACACATGCCACGCTTAGCTTCTCCTTTAATCTGTTTTCAGATCAAATTGGTCAGACTCCTGACATTTCTAGTAGACCTCCTGACCTTAAAATGATGGCTGTCTACACATACTCACTCTGACCATGTTAGAAGAGTTTGTGAAAGGAGCAGGGTGGGTTTCAGTAACAGCAGTGTTTGGGTAACAGTGAAAACTAAGTAGAAATTAAAAAGATCTTTTTTTCCCTGAGGCTACTGATACTATTAAAAAGAAAGATATGAGCACTACTTTTTAAAAAAAATATTCCATTTAAATAATTCATGTTGATCTAAATTTTGCTTTATTCCTTGATGAGAAATTCCTTTATTAAATGTAATTTGGTTCCATTATTAAACTTGTCAATCTGAAATTCATTTGTGAAAAGTATGCTTTTTTTTTGGTAAACAGATTGTCAGTAATGATCTTAAAACAAATCTCCAAATATCTGTTCAGCTTTTTCTTTTGACAAATTAAAAAACAAAGACACAATTAATTTCTCATTCCTTTTTCTCTTTGGGATGTTACCTGCTCAATTACCTATACACACAACTCTATTTGTGTAGGAGAGATTAACGCATTTGCAGTAGAAAAGGAAAAATGAAGTGAATTAATATTGTAGGTGGTTAGGCCATTTTTCTCATTTTTTAAACCAAAAATCTATGTTTTGTTTATAATGAGGTATAAACACAATCTAGCACTCTGGGAAGTCATAAATACTTAATCATAGAAGAGCTGATTATCAGAACAATCTTAACCGAAAATATAATTCGTAAACCTCATAAAGCTTCCAGGAGCAACATGGGACTTTTTCTCCACACTGCTTTTTTCTCAAACATCATCAGGTTTCGTTCTGTCACAAACCCTGCATACTATGTGGCAGGAAAGGGGTTTGATTCCTGGGGAAGTGAAAAGACGTTTCCGTGCCCTCAAGGAACACATTTTCTGCTCTGGAGAGTAGACTTAGCAACAAGTACTTTAGCTCCCTGGGACAATCACAGTGGCAGCAGATGGCACCCTTGAAAGACCAGAGGTGGGCCTGCAGTTCGTTTTTTCTGTTGGGAGGGGTGGAGAACCCAGTGGTGCTTCAGGTCTTTAGGCAGTTTGGGTACCCACATCCCACGCCTGTGGACAAGCACCATTGTGCGGGATGCCAGTCCAGTCTTCTCCCTCATTCTTCATTTTTAAACTTTTTTTGGAGACAGGGTCTTGCTCTGTAATTCACGCTGGCCTCAAACTCATGGTGATCCTCCTGCCTCAGCCTCTCCAGTGCTGGGATTACAGGCATGCACCATCATGCCCAGTTCTCCCTCTTTCTTTAAACTACATCATTTTTGTTTTGTAATACTCCCCTCAATTGATTGACTTTTAGTGATAAAATTCAAGTATCTCACTTGGTTCCCGTAATGGTTCCCTCTTCTGAAAGAACACAGAGCCCTTGACTTGTGCTTTATTCTAGTACTACCTACCGTCTTTTACTCTTCTCCTTTTACCTTTTTTATGGGTAGTCATTGGCATATCTGAGTCATTCTTTGAGAGAATTAAGAGCAGGGACAGTTGTTTCCCTGTCACTGTCTCACAGTACCTGGCAGAGCGGCTGCAGTCCACAGCTTAGCTTCAGAATCACCTACGAGCTTTGCAACCTGTCGACCCTCAGACAAGTCGTGGTAAATTCTTAGTGAACCGACCAATGTCTCTTTCTAAAATCTCAGATGTTCTTGTGCAGAGAGTAGTAGATGCCCTAAAAGACGATGGAGTCATCATCCTTAAGTGAGATCCATTTATCAAGCTGTATACTATTTGCAGATCAATGACAGTTATTTTACAGGCATTCAACCTGTTTAGCTCAGACAGGTTAGAGATAAATATCATATGATTTTCATATTTTATTAAGTTTTTGAATGCTGAGAAGTTTGACAAAATAGAAAAAAATGGCAAACAGGATTCATATGATGCATTTCATTTGTGAGTTCCAAGTACAGGAGAAAAAAACTTATTTCTCACAGAGTTGAGAGGCAAGAATTTATGTCGAAATGGATTATTTTTCAAAGATCTCAGCATAACAGCTTGTGTGTAAATATACAAAATTTGCCTACTTTTTTCACTTATATATACTTCTCCATGTTGGTTTTCAAGTAATAAAATACAAGTACAGTGGTACCTCGGTTCACAAACTTTATGTGTTCCACGATTCTGGGGATGATCCTGCAGTTGTGTTCGTTACCCGACGCGGAGTTCGTGAACTGAAATAAAACTTTGCCCAGTGCTTCTGTTTGCAAACCGAATTACTCATGAACAAACAGGTTCGTGAACTGAGGCATTACTGTATCGCATTCGCTTACTCAGGTCTTATTTCTCCCGTAATTGCAATGCAGAAGATTGAGCTGTGTCTTTTTAATCATTTACTGCCTACGTTTTTTTAAACAACAGGTTATGCAAGCACAATTTGCTCAGGACAACAACCCAGACGCACAGACTCTCCAGAAACTGGCGGAAAGGACGGGCTTGAGCCGACGTGTGATACAGGTGATTATTTCACAGGTCAACCCCGAGACGCAGAAAGTTCTGACCCTGGATCTTTGTGAGTGTGCAGTGTTCTTTCGTGGGGGGAAAAAAAAAAGAAAAGAAAACCTCTCAAAAATATTAACTTCCTGTTGTAGATCTCTTGCCACTTTAAATCAGTGTTTTCAAGCCTGATAATTCACCTGACTAGGCTAGGCCCCCATTCGTCAAATGACCATTTGTACGTCTTTGTTTGGTGCTGAAAGCAATCCTCAGACTAAGAAAGTTTTCAACTGCAGTTCTGAACTTAATATGGTTCTGAGGCCAGTGCGCTTTCCTACTATTTCTGTGAGGGGTCTGGAGAGGGTACTGGCAATCTTTGCAAAAGAATTGCGGAAAAGAGAAGCAGCAAGATACATCATGTACAGGTACAAATCCCCTGTGGTGAATGTTATCACTATGTACATCTAAAATGTACCATTAAAATAAAATTTAAAAAAAAAGAACTGGGGAAAAGAAGTGGCGTGAACAGAGCTGGGGAGGGGTGAATTAGAGCAAACTTCCTGGAATGCAGACTTTATATTTGGAAGTTGTAGAAAATGCAGTTGAAGTTGTAGATGCCTATGAATGTAGAGTTCTCTCTTGAACAGAAGCTGTGATGTGTGATTTTAGGAAGGAGGAGCAAATGATACCACATAGGCAGAATAAAGTTGAGTGAAGGCGAGACAGAGGTATATAGCTTAGCCAGGGTGGCCAGCAAAGTAGTGACTTTTTGCAAAGAGACTTAGATAGTGCCACTAGAATTCATTCAAGTAGCATTTTATCAACTGGACACTGGTGGCAAAGGGTGAATGCTGGAGAGAGAGAATGACTTGGAGCCAAACAGAAAAGCAGAGATGGTTCAAAGTGTCCATCCATGAGTGCAGTACCCTTGACAAGAACATTCAAATCAAAAGAAAAGTTGGTTTTCTCTTGGGAGGGAGACGAAGTCCCTTTTAGCAATGCCAATCGTGCAGCAGTGGTGGCAGTTGTAAACATTTGAGGGGAGGGACAGGACTCAAGAGAAAGTACGTAAGATACTTGAGGAAGAGATTCACAGAATGTAAGAAGTGCAGATTGGACTTTACAGAGAGAGCACAAGGTGCTCTTCAAATGGGGCATAGCAACCTCCAGAATCAAGGAAGGAATTTGAGAGAGAAGCAACAGAGATCCCGCAGAACCTGGGTGGCTTCTGGGAGGAGGGAGTAGTCGTCCGCGGCAAGATGCTCTAGAGACGTGAGGGGTAGGAGGAATGGTTTTAAATACTCAAGTTTCAAAAAAGTTTAAGGAACAACCAGCAAGATAAAATGAAATTTGTTAGGGGGTGGAAGGATAAATTCCTTCATCGTTCAGGTGTTTTGTTTCTTTTTTTTGGTGCTGGGGATTGAACTCAGGGCCTTGTGCTTGCGAGGCACGAGCTCTAACTACTGAGCTAAACCCCCAGCTGAAGTGTTCTGTTTCTTAAGCTGGGTGGTTGGTACACTTTAGCAAGCCAGAAGGGCTATAAAGGAAAAAAAAAATACACAGAAGCGATGGGAAAGTCTGAGAGGCCTGCAGCTTCTGGGCTGATGTAGTCCCTGGTAGTTCGGTTGACTGCAGTGTGATTAGGCGCTGCGGGAGTGGGGTCCCCTAGCCTCTGCACTTTTCACACACTCAGCATTGTGTATATTTTAGGGTACTGAAATTTAGACTAACAAGGAACCTCTCTGAAAAGAATGCTGCCTTTGAGAAAAGGCTACCAAGGCTGTAAAAGATCTAGAAATTGTGTCTTAATATTAAAGACAACAGGGATGTTTGTCTGGAGATAAGAAGGTCAGGACATTGTAAGGGAATGATCGGTTGTACAGAGTAGGTGCCCTTAAATATGAATGAAAAGCTGCCCTGCACGAGTGTGTGGAGAAGCACTGGCGTCCACTCAGGAGGAATTTCCGTAGTGTGAAAGGCTTCAATGAGGTGTAACCACCAAGGACGGTGCTGAGTTTCCTGTGCCTGGAAGTGAAATTTCCTTTGTGGGTAGTTCAGACTCAATGGTCTGAGAGTTCCTTCCAATTTAAGACTTTGTACATCCCTGACAGAGATGTCTGTTGCGTGTCAGACGATGGAAGGATCTTCTCAGAGCATTTCTTAGTATCTGAGGGAGTAAAGACCACAGACAGACATCTGTCATGTTATGTCCAAGTATTTAGGTCACTAGCGTTATGCGCAAGTTAGCGTGATCTCAAGGGCTAAAACTTGGAGAATATATTTTTGGATTTTTGTCTTTTAATACATAAAGATTAAATGGTAGATATTTTGATAAGATGGCAAAGGAAAGTGTATTAGTACACAAATGTGTGTATTATTTGTGTGTGTATAATTTAAATACATAGCCCTTCATAATATTTTTGGAGAATTAAATTACTGTGACATCAAAATATAAATCATAATATCTCATCCCCAAGCCACTTCCTAGTATCAGGTACAACACTTTAGAAAGGCTAGAGAAGAGTTTTGCTTGCTAGGTCTCTGTTGTAATAGGCAAACCAGGCTGCTCAAAGAGGAGGTGGGACGAGTGGTCTGGCGCATGGGGAGTCTCAGCTTTGCTAGCTGCACGTCGTCTCTGTGAGGCACTTCTAACAGCAGATTGTCATTGGGCTGCAGCAAAGGATAATGATGGGTGATTTTACTTTTTTTTAACACTCTTCATCCAGATCCAATCATTATTCATGTAAGTGAATTAAGAGTTAAGTGGATTATGAGTTGTAGATCTTCCAGAAACAGAATAAAACTGTTTCTTTCAATCAATGTGCCAGAAACACCTTACCATACAATGTGGACTTCATTTTTATTGCTTCATATATTGAGTGTAGCATAATTTATTCAGTTTCTAGTTTTTTATTATTATAAAAGAAACTGCCATGAGCAACATCATATACCTATCTTGCATGGTTGCCCAATAACTTTCTTATGATAACTTTCTGCACAAAAGAGTGTTGCATCAAAACGTAGAATATTTAGGGCCTATATGCAAAATCTGCCTTCCAGAATTTTACACCAATTAATTCTGCCTCTGCCAGGAGCTACATATGAGTTTCTTCTTCCCTTAACTCATGAGCATCCTAAATGTGGTCCATTCTTTTTATATCCATGCCAATTCGGTAGTCAGAAAAGAAAATCTCATTGTTTTTATTTCTCCTTATTACCAATGAACTTGAACATGTTTACTTATTTAGTAATTTTAAAAATCATATGGTTTCAGTCCACTTTTCTGGTGAGTTATTTCTTTTCTCTCCATCTTACTGATTTTTATTAATCCCGTCATATTAAACTTTCATGGTTCATCAAATTCCCTTTCATTTACTTTTCCATATAGAACTTTTATGTTTTTATGTATTCCAGCCTCTTTATCTTTAGATACTTTTGGCCTCTGTTATGCTTCTCTGTCTGAAAAGTATATCAGTATTGGCTTTTGTTTCCTTAAACATTCATGGTTTCAATTATTTACACCTAAACTTTAATTTATTTGGATTGGTTCCATGTGAGGTAGAGGTTTATCTATTTTTTTTTCTCTGAAATGATTAACCAGTTTTCCCTAAATCAGTAAACTATGCTTTCCCAATAATGTAAAATTTTATCTTTTTCATACACTAGGTTCTTCTATTTGGCTTTTCATCTAGACTTTCTAAAGGATTCTTTTTATGTATCAGAGGGGTGTGTGTGTTTGCATGGGTGGATGCACGCGCGCGCGCGTGTGTGTGTTAATTGTTCAGTGAACCCAGAGAACACTGAGCTACATTCCCAACCCTCGTTGAGACAAGGTCTCTCTAACTTGCCTAGACTGACCTTGAACTTACTTGCGATCCTCCTGACTCAGCCCTCTAAGTAGCTGGTGTGTGCCTCCATGCCCAGCTGGAATTTTTTTTTTAAGTTTTGCAGTGTATCTCCATGGTCTGCTTTCAGCTTACAGCATTTATGGTTTAGAACTTTAAAAATATGTTCCTCAGATGAAATTTTAATTTATGCCAGAGGTTTGTGAAGCAGAAGGAGAAAACTGTAAATAGGTGACTTTTATTTGAATTCTGAAGCCATAGCTTTCTTGTCAAGTTTTTTCTGGTGTTGGAATCCTCAGCTATACTTTGCTTTTCAAGTTACATGACACTTTGTGTTTGCAAGCCTCTCTCTACTAGATCATCTGTAGATGATCTTTCCAAGAAGGTATTTGAATTAGTATTAGGGTGGTTATTCTACTATTTATGTTACACATTATTTATATTTAGTTTCAAAGCCTGAGATTTTTTTTTGTTTCAATGAAACAGTAAAACTTGGACTTTTAGTTACTTGTTTTTACAACTTAGTAGATTCTGTCCAGTATCTAATTGGCTGGAGACGAGGATATTTTGAAGGAATTCTGGAGCCACCGTAGTGAGAGCGGGTGAGGTTCTGTACGGTCTTCTGGGAAAGCAGGTGTTGGCACCGGATCCTCGGCGGCGGGGGAGTGTCCAAGCGCAGCTTCTCAGCTGGGTGATGCTTGAGATATAGTCAAACCTGCAGTTACAGCCAGTGGACAGAACGGTGACTAGAGAGCTCCAGTGCGGTCTCTGTCCCAGCATCTTGGACTCTAACATCCGGAGGAGGAGGAGGACCCTGTGACTTCTCAGTCTTTTTCCTTGATGGAAACGTACCTTTGAGCGGCCCTTTCCTCCACCTGTTTGGCGCTGTATGAGCCATTAAATTATTATTTTTTATTCCCCGAGTTTTAATGCCTTGAGCTCACGCCCTGCCAGGCCTGTTTTGGAGTCCCTGTGGCAGGCTGTGTCTTTTAAGTCAGGCCAAATTTTTGCTGTACACACTGGAAGCTTCCTTCCGTTTCACACCCTTTTTCTTGTGTCGTCAACTTCCTGCTCAACAACCCTGAACAGAAACGATGGCCTTGACCTCTCTCTGGCCTTCTCCCTGGTCCTAAAAAGTTTCTTATTCCCTTAAAGGTTCTAGCCCTTCCCTTGTCTTTCATCTCATGACAGAATTACTTGATGTGATGGTAATGAAGCGACATAGAGTTTTAATCAAGTAACACTCTATGGGGGAGTTTTGTTTCCTGGCAGGGAATTCAGACGCAGGCAGTGAGTTACTTGGAAGCATTCGAGTCATGTAGCCTGACTACCCCGATCTGGATCCGAAACCTTCTGGCTTGTCCCGAATCCGTTTCATCTCTGCAAGAGAGTGGACAACAGGGTGGTCAGCGCCTTGGTAGTTCACGAACTGTTTCGCCAGTGGGGTGTGTTTGTATTTAGTTTTACCTAAATAGTACTAGATCTTCTTATAGCTCTGACATTAGCATGCTTCTTAGGGAGCGGGCTGTGTAGTCACTACGAAATTGAACTCAGCGGGTTAAAACGTGAACAAGATAACTGAATCAAAAGGCTCGCAGAAAGCTTTAAGTTCTCAGTAGGGATTTTAATCATTTGAACAAGCCTTTGAAATAAGTTCAGCAGGTGTCTAAGAATACATTCAGTTGTGAGTGTGTGTTTAAAGTTCTGATTAAAAAAGCTTTTTTCTGCCTTTTTTCCCAAATGCCAGTAGTAAAACCAAGGCCCTTCCCAGGAATTCTCGAGCCATTTCCGCCTTCCTCTGACTCCTCCTCTTCCCCTCCTCCTCCTTTTTCTCCTCTCCCTGCTCCTCCTCTTCCTCTTTCCTCTCCTCCTCCTCATCTTCATCTGCTTCCTCCTCATCCTCTTTTTCATCACCTTCCTCTTCCCCTTCCACCTGCCCCCTGCCACTAGTTTAGTATAGTCACCTTTCAAGTGAAGTACCAGAGAGCTGTTATCTGAGGGAAAAATGACCATTGCTATTTGAGGTAAAATATTTCTCTTCTGGCTACAGAACTTTTGAAAGTTTATTCTTTGCTCAAGCATAGAGCCATTGAAGCTGCTTCTCTCCCCCGCAGGTGTGGTTTCAGAATTGTAGAGCACGCCACAAGAAACACGTCAGCCCCAATCACTCCTCCTCTGCCCCGGTCACAGCAGTGGCACCCTCCAGGCTGTCTCCACCCATGTTAGAAGAAATGGCTTACTCTGCCTACGTGCCCCAAGACGGGACGATGCTAACCGCGCTGCATAGTTACATGGATGGTAGGTATCCCGGCATCTAAGAGCTGGCTCTCAAGCAGTCAGTAACTGGCAACTTCTCAGGTTAGATTACAGGCACCATTCACAATTTGAAACGCTGCCTCAGTAGTAGCTGAAGGACATTATGAATATATGCTGGAGAGAACAATTATCCAAACATCCTTATTCCTGTGATTTCATTTGAAGGGACAAGTTTAGCACCCACTTGACAGTTAAAATACTGACATTAATAGTGATCACTCTTTACTGCTTGACTGTTACTGAGAAAAATGTTTTGTTCTTATCTGATAAATATTTAAATAATTTATTTTCCTATGGTCAGAGAAAGTATTCACATTCAGATCTTTAGATTGGAGCTTACTACACTTTGTTAAAGAAATTTTTGTTAAAACCAATTATGCGCATAGGAAAGTACACACGGAACTTGTACAGCTTGATGAATTATTACAGCGAACATATCCTTATAAATACTACCCAGGTGGCATAAAATGTAATCAGCCCCCAGAAACCTCTTTTATGTCTCCTCTCAGCCATTCTTTTTCTTGAAAAGTAATGTAGCCCTGATTTCCGAAACCACTCCTTAGTTTTTCCTTTTTTGGGGAGCTTTATGTAAATTGAACTTTACAGAATGTATTTGTGTGTCTGTCTTACTCTTCCAGTTACTTCGTTTGTGAAACTCGGGATTGTTACAAGAATTGGTGATTTCTCTTATCTTTGTGTAGGATTCTGCTGTAGGAATCTTATCACAATTTATCACTTCATGGATAGTAGACAGTCCTGTCTCTCCCAGTTTGGGTATTGATGAATGTGCTGCCATGGATTTTACTGAGCATGCCTTTTGGTGCACAGTAATTCATGCATCTGTTTGGCATGTGTCTGACAGGGGGAGGTAGATCAGGTCACAAGCCACACATAGGCTCAGCTTTAGTCAGTTCTGCCTGTTTTCCATAGTTGTGGAACCAGCTGGCACTTTGAGCAGCAGCATATGAGAATTCAAGGTGCTCCACATCCTGGCACCACTTTGTGTCTGTAACTTCCTGACTTTAGTCAATGCGATGATGGTGTAGTGCTACTTCATTATGTTACTTTTCCCTCATGACTGTTGAGATTCCACATTTTTTCCTTGGACATTTGTACCGTATATCCTCTTATGAAGATCCTGTATATATCTTTTGGCTTCTCTTTTTGGAAAATTGATTGTATTTCTTGATATGATCTGCATAGTAGGCTTTTTGATGATTATGTGTGTTGAAAATACCGTCCTCAGCGGCTTGCCTTTTTCTACTATGGAATGTTTTGTTTAGCACAAGTTCCTAATTTTAATATAGCTCATGTCCTTATTATTTTTTCTTTCGTGGACAGTGTTTTATTGGTGACCTGGTTAAGAAATTGTTCCTACTCAAAGATAATGAAGCTATTCTTCCTGTCTTATCTTGTAGAAACTTTGCTTTACTTTTGACATTTAGATTTAGAGTCCATCTGGAAATAAATTCGAGAGCGGTGTGAAATAGGAAATGAAGCTTTTTTGTTGTAGTGGTGAAAATACAAATCTCTCAGCTCCTCCATAAAGCCACGTTTGTCATAAATCAAGTGCCCATAAATTTTACATGTCAATTTCTGATAGCTCTATTTGGATCTGTTGATCTTTTTATCTTTGTATTAATATCCAGCCATGTTAATTATACTAAACCTATAATTCTTTTTTTTTTAACCCAAGAACATGTATTGGTACATTGTATACATAATGATCACATTCATCATGGTTATTTTGTACCTGTACATGATGTATCTTGGTTTTTAAACCTATAATTCTTCATGTCAAGTAGTATAAGTCTTTCTACATTGTCGTTATTAAAATTAGTATAACCTGTTCTTGAGAGCTTGTTTGGAGTTTGTAGCAGAGGAGTGCAGCTCCTTGTACAGCCCTGACTGAGGAAACAGCCCTCCTTTATTGGGGGGGGGTCTTTCCTCTTCAAGGAGTATGCAGCTTTGCAAGGATGCACATGGAGCGGTGAGGGAGGAAGTGGACACCCACCTGGCCAGCCAGATCAGCAAACCAGCGCTAGCGATTGGTGGGGTAACAGATGTGGCAGCCAGATTGCCCTCATATCCGATATAGCATATTCTTGACTCCATGTTTTCATTAAATGTTAACCAGCTTGTCATTTTCCACCCCAGAAAGGGAAAACAAAGTTTTGATAAAATAATAACTCAGTCTTAATGTCTTCTCTACCACAAACTTTAATGTCTTTCCATTTGTTTACTTCATGTTTAAGTTATTTTTGTATTTTAGACATTTTTAATAATCTTGCACAGCTTTTGTTGTGTATTCCTGCATATGTCTTTGATGCAATTGTAGGTGAGATTTGTTCTGCAGTATAGAAGTAGAAATCTAGGTTGGCAGTTGTTTTCTTTCAGCATTTTGAAGGTGTGATAACCTTGTTTCCTGACCTCCGTTGGTCCTCTTGTTTTGCTTATGAATAGTTAATAGATCTAGCATTAATTATTGATGAAATCAACTGATTATCATCTTCTTTGAAAGTAAATGTCTTTTTTTTTATTCCTTCAACTTATCTCTTTGTTTTCAAAACTTTCTATTATTATGTTCCTGGGTATACTTCTGGAATATATACTCTGATAACCTTCATTGTAACAAATTCTGTTTATTTCCTCTTTGAAAATTGTTTTTGTGGCTGGGGATTTAGTGCAGTGGTGAGAGCACTTGCCTTTTAAGCACAAGGCCCTGAGTTTGATCCCCAGCACCCAAAAAAAAAAAAAATTGTTTCTGCCCTCTGAAAAAAATTTCATATTTTTCTATCTTTTGACTTTATGTGCTTTAGTCTAGATACTTTCTTCCACCCTTCTAGCTCATTAATTGTCCCCATTCCTAATAATGTATAAAACTCATTCATTGACCTCTTAATATCAGTTGTTTTTCAGTTTAAGAATTTCCATTTCTATGCTGAAATTTATTTTGTCATTTTATTCTTAATTATTGTTTTATTAATTCTAGTTATACTAATATTCATGTCTGATATCTCCAATTGATGTCTGGATCTTGGGCGGGTCTACTCTCTTGGTTTGTTCTTCCCTTTTTTTTAGACAAGTCATGTCTTATTGGCCTTGTTCTGTTTGATTGCATTTCAGATGTTGGGTATGAAAACTAAAAATAATTTGAGGCGGTGGAGGATATCTTCTATCAGTGGGGTTACTTTACCTCAGACGTACAGGTGGGGGAGGGGCAGATCAGTTTAATCTGATCAGTACTCCTGAGGCCGGTATCATTGTGTTTACTCATCCTTAGATTTGATCACAAATAAAAGCCTGGTTTTATTTTTGTTTGTTTTTAACTAGGGCTTTTCCTCTTTAGGCACTTGGATCTTTTGTCCCCCACGACCTGGCCGAAGTCTAACTTCTGAATGCCCAGCTAAACCTCTCAGCCTATTCAAGTTCCTTTTAGTTTAAAGTTTTCACTGGCATTGTGGAAGAAGGGCAGCCTCATTTTCTTTCCCTCCTCTCTGGGACTTGATTTTACAGTCTTTCTCTACTTATGAATCTTTCAGATGACTCCCAACAGATTTTAAAAAATGTTGCCCAGCTTATCTAGTTGCTCTCAGAGAGAGGTTCAGTTTGAAGCAACACGGCTGAACTCAGAACTTCTTTTGAAGTTTTGGTTAAATAAAAACAGCGTATAGCGTATATCATTGTTGCCATTTACTTATGCTGGCGTCATAATTGCACATTCACAGGAAAGATTAGTGTTGTCTGAGTGAGGTGCGTTTTCATGTATGTTTCAGGAGGTGATAGTTAAGCATTAATAAGGGGAACTTGAGGTCATTCTTTTCAGACACCTGCGTGTGAAAACCAGCATCATCTCTGCAGATGGCTGCAGGCTAAAGTGCTGTGAATGGGGTGTGGATGGAGTATAGTACAGTAGCAAAAGCTTGTGACCCTGAAAAGATTTGGGGAGTACGATTATTCCTAGATTCTTGGTTAATGCTCTGCTGGCCTGTGCTGGGTAAGTGACCACGCCTGCTGGGAAGGTGGACCACGTGCAGCTTGCAGCCTTTGGCTGCAACGAGTGATGAAAACGCTGCCTTGAATTATTTGTTTGTTTTTAAGTAGAGTTTTATTCACCCTAAAAACTGATCCACAAATTTCTTTCTATTTTGTAGCTCATTCACCAACAACTCTTGGACTCCAGCCCTTGTTACCCCATTCAATGACACAACTGCCAATAAGTCACACCTAATTCCTTTTTTCAGGGATAGAAATGATTAAGGTTATAAACTTGTCATTTATTATGTATAAAATACCATTGGAAAGATATTAATGTTAATTTTTTATTTAACACCCAAAGCATTTCCAACATCACTTTGCTGCCCAGGTACGTATCTATAGTTGGCCTGCAAGACACTTTTATTGATTCTTCATTTTTTTGTTTGTTTGTTTTTTGTAAAACTTATGTTTACAAGAAGAAAACAAATCAAAACATTTTTTGTATTGTCTGGAAATAGTTCACTCTAGTGTATATCTGTTAATTTATTTGTCATCAAAAGAGCACTTTGCCTAAAAGAAAGGACTGACAAGTGTGCAAAATGTTTACAATCTTTTGTGGAACTGTAGTTTATCATTAGTTTGTATCTGTAAGTTATTGTTATAAATATTACCTGTATTTTTTGTTATATACAACTTTATACTTTGAAGCTTGTATCTGTGGATTTGCAACTGAAGTTTATTTTGCCAATGTTTTCTGAATGAACCGAATAAAGCTTACGTTGTAGCATGCCAGGCAGACACATTCTTGTGTTTGTGGTTGATGAATTACAGCTGTAAATAACACTCTAGTTTAATAAGTCACCATTCTAAGTTTATTAAACATTTTCCATTCCTGTGAAAGTTTCAAATAATTTGTCCTTTTTGTGTGTTTTCAGCAGTCAGTTTCCTTTAATCTCTTTAAAATCTAACTGGTCTCAATGTTGAAAAATGATTTTGTTTTGAGCTGCGTTGTAAGTAGTCTTTAATAGGAAACTTATTTGTAGACGATTGCACTTAGTAAAAGAACACATGAAAACATCTAATTTGGCAAGTAATCGCTTTTAAACTGGCTAATAAAATCAATGTGAAAAAAGGGACAGAACATTTTTCAAAATGACCTTTGGGGTATCCTAATCTAAAAATAAAATATAGGCCATAAGGATATAGGATATATTTCTTCAGGGATGCAGAAGTAAAACTGGCAATATGTGGAGTTTATGAGTGAGATTTCTAGTGCATACTCTTTAGGGATTGTGATTCTTAGAGGTAAAATCGAAATTTCAGGATTTTATTCTCGGGTTGTGGACACCTTTCTCTGAACTGCAAACATGAGTAGTAACGTCCTAATTTTTCAATTTAAAAACTTACTCATTACTCACTTCTCTCATATACCAGTCAGGGGAAAAAGGTAATAAGAAAAAAATTTTGAGACTCTTAAATTTAAGTCTTTGTTTAACTTAACAGATTCACATCTGGCTGAGGGCTGGAAGTAATAGTGAAGTATGTGTAATTCCATCCTAGTATCCATAAATGCAACCAGAACGCAATCACATGGACATAAGTAACTAACTAAACTGCCTCAAACCAGAAGTAATAAAGGAGAAAGGAGGGAGCGTTTTAAACCTGCTGCTCTAGTTAGAATCCTTTGGACCAGAAACAAAAAATTTAGCCAAACGTCAGTCTATCTGATGCTGTGAGACTGATGCTAATCTTCCTGGGTTTTTGTCTACCTGTCCCAGGCATGAAGTGTGAAGTCAGCTTTACCTTTACCAGATGTCTAGGAAAGCAGCACCTGTAGTCTTGCCAAACTCGGCAACGTTAGCAGCTTGTAGCATTTCCCAGCTGGATGTAATTGGCATGCTTTAGCTTGGGAGGTGTCTGATTGTGAGTACTCTTTTTCTTGCTGCTGTCTTTTTCCTGTGCTCACCACACTCTGAATTTGTATAGTTTTACAAACCACCTCTCTCTGCTTTTAGTTCCAAGGTGAATCCTAAAGTTGAAGTATAATTTCTACAACACAACGTCAAAGCTATGAAAAGTGATGAGTGTATGTATCCTGAATATAAAATTTTTAATGATGAGATAGAAGAGTACTAAACACATGATATGTGATACAAGCATATGGCCAAGTTCTCATTTCTATTGGTGGAAGTCAGAGATCCTAATTTTAAAATTAGGGAAGAATCAAAGTACAGTATTTCCATGTTAGTAAAATTCGGGGCAAGCATGTAGGCACTGTACTTATTTGCTTGAAACCAAGGGCGATCGAATAGTTTTTGTGAGGATTAGAGGAAGAAAACTTTTGTTTTGGGAATAAAAAGACCTAGGTAACAAGTAGTTCTTCTTATATCGTTCAGATTCATGAATTAGGAGAGTGCAGGATGACAATTTTGCAATGCATTTTGAGATTCCTATTCAAACACACTGAAATTGAAGTCAGTATCTTTAAGTGATTCTTGTTAGGACTAGGTAGCATTCACAGCAGTAATTTTACATTTTACAAATGTCATTCATAAAATTCCTTATTATTCTAAATTATGTGAACATCTGTTTTGAGTAGCCCATAATAAACATTGTTAGATAGAATCATAGTGCATACTTAAAATTATTGCAGGCATTTGAAAGCTGATAGCTGTAGTATTTCTTGACTTGGCACATTATGTATATAATTACTATAGTAGAATTATAAGATTAGGCAAGATCTTGAGACCTTTGTTATGGCATGGAATACTTCCCAGTTTGTACAGAAATGCTTCTATTTTATTATCACAGAAGTCATTTAGGTGGCACTACATTAAGTACTCAAGGTGTATTACCACAGAGAAATTTCAGCGGCACCGACCACAGGAAGTAAAGAAACTGAATTTAGCTCTATTTGATTTTTTATTTTTGGTTTTTTGAAATACAATTTTAAGAGAAAGGAATAGATCTGAATCCAAAACAAGTTTAGATACACTGGATAATATAGTAATTATCTATTTGTATTCAATCACATAGTAAAGCCTGGTTTCCCCCTTTATTATAATAAATATGTTTCCAAGTTAAATAGTCATCTATAATATTTTAATTGATCTCTGGTGCTATGGTCTGAATGTAATCTTCCAAATTAATACTTTGAAATCCTCTGCAATATAGTGGTTGTAGGAGATGGAACTTCCAGAAGGTGACCGAGTGATGAAATCAACAAGTATTATGCCTGGCGCCTCAGTGAGAAGTTACAAAACCAGAATACGACCCTAGCAGCTCAGTGGTTCCGGGTGCCACTTTCCTAAATCTCCTAAAATTTTATTTTACTGTTTTAAACGACATTGTGATGGACATTTTCACAGCCACCTTTTTATTCATATTCTCATTTCCTTAGTATGAATTCTTAGAGTTGAACGGATGTGCAGGCATAGTTTTAAGACTCTCGAAACACACTAAATCGTATCTCCACCAGAGGTCCCAGGTCTTTCCAGAGTCCTTGTCTATCCGGCCTGCCAGTGAACTTTATCTTAAGTACTCCTCTCTAATTTTATAGTGAAAAAGATGTTTTTTAAAAAATGTGTACTTACTATTGCATATGAAATTTTAATTTGCATTTCAGAGTACTACTATCATGTAAAGGGCATAAAATTAAATACAATCACTATTGTGACTTTTCCCCTTTATCTCTTCTGCGTGTCTAATGTGAGTATCTTTATTATTTGTTCAGTTGAGGCTTTATTCAATTGATAGCAAATATTTAACTTTAATACTTGACATTTTTATACTACCATGGTGGTGACTTTATTACTTGGCCCTTCACATTTTTCATATTCTCTTGTGGATATCCAGATGAGGGAACTGAAAATTAAGGAACTTTGTTTACCATAACTAGCCTTTTGGTTTTAATATGTAAAAGTTCTCCAGAACCTCGGATTATTTTTATGGATATATATGGATCTCAGAATGAATTCATAGATGGCTCCTAATTGCATGAGTTGCCTAAGAAATTCTAAGGAAGATAGACTACCATAGGCTCAGAGGATGTGAAAACCACTGCAGAAAACCCCCTTCTCCCTTTCTAAATTACGTCACCAAGTACAGTACTTACCAAGTATCCGACCAAGAGCCTGAACTTGGTGGAGGGCGACGATGGAGTTTAGAGGTGAACTGTGTGTGGAGAGGTGCTGGCAGTAGTAGGAAGAAGGATGTTAAGAAATGAAGAGGAGTAGTGAGTCCCGTGAGGTTAGAAATCTCATCTCTCTTGCTTCCCATGGCTTTCCACAGTTCTCCCCACAAAGTAGACACCAGGTAGACACTCAGTTGATTGAATGAGGGTGGTAGGAAGATAATCAGAATATTATTTCACACTTTAGCATCATAGATTAAATTCAAAAAAAACCCCTCTTTTCAAATTCTTAAAATGTCCTCCGTCCCTTCCCTCAGCAAGATCATACATACCTGCGGCAGTGTAGTCTTTTTACACCCTTTAAAATGGGACGTGAGACACCTAGATTTTAGCACATTCTCTGACACCAGTGAACTGTATCAGAAGAACACAACCTCCCTTAGTGCCATTTTTCTCAACAACAAAAGGAAGATTTCACGAGGTTAAAAGGGAGATGATGGATAAATGGGATATGGTGAAAACTTGGTTAGTTGCTTTGGACGGTGGGATTGTGGCTGGAGATGCGGCAAATCAATGCTGAGCTCCAGGAGTACCGGGAATCTGGCGAGTCCCAGGAGCACAATGGCTTTAGCTGCTCCATTCACCAGCGTCAGAGTTGGAGCATCTGTCCTGGTCACAAGTTCCTGCTCTCTAGTGGAGTTCTTCTATTCCCGCCCAAGTACAAATGGAAACATCACTTTGCTACAGATGGAAATGCCCCTCTTGATTTTAAAACAGAGGTGTTGCCTCTTGGGTGTAGAAAGTCTCTATGGAGTTTAACTGGCAGAGGTGATTTGAATGTTCGCACACACAATATTTTTAAACTCAAAAGAATTATTATGCCATATCTGAAAATGGAAACCATTGTTACAAATTCAATTTTAAAATACTTACTTCCAGGAACGAGGGTGAAATCTCCAGAGAACCATGAGTAGTTATTAGCTCATTTCTTTCAGATGCCCTGGAATGAGTCTGCTACTTCGCAAGCATAGTTCAGAACCACAAATTTCATCTTTAGTTAAAACTCCTCCAAGCGCGACCATGTGAAGTTGTCCTCGTTCGTCATTTATCTGTCAGAACACAGCCTGGCGGCGTAGTTACGAAAGTGGTGAAAACATGCTGCAGAAGTCCTGGCGGGCAAAGCTAGCTTCGCAGGTTTCTCAGCAGCGCCTGGCATTTGCAGCAGGTCGGAATGGAAGCATGGGGGAAGGGCTCAGGAAAACTCCGACATGGACAAGGATCCAACCTTCCCACAGGCTTCCACTTCTGTTAGGATCGGAGACAGTCTGGTGAAACGAAGTCAAGGTAGCTGGAGTCTACAGGGGTTCACGGGTCTGAGGATCATGCCAAGCTCACGCAGGGTAAGGGTCGAGGTGCCAGGGACCAAAGCGGGCGGAGGCACAGTGGTGGCCGGCTGGCACCTGAGCAGGCAGGGTAAGGGCAGAGTTGTAGCTTCTGCTTGTCATTTGCCTGCTAGGGTCCTATTCTGAGGGCAGACTTAAGGGCTCAGTTTCCTATGAGGTTTTCTGTCATCATGGACATCTGCATGAACATCATGAGTGCACCCAGAGCCAATGCTCCATTACAGACAAAACCAAAACCAGGGAGAAGTACCACAACGGCTTTGAAGCCCTGCAGTCTGGAGTCCTGGTTTTGCCACATCCCACTGGGGTGAAAGGGGCAAACAATTAGTGAACTGTTCTGTGTCTCAGTTTCCTCACATGTAAAATGGAAAAACAATAGCAATTTTCCCAAATGGTTACTGTGATAATTCAGTATGATAGTGGTATAATAAACCCTGCAAGAGAGTAACACCACTACAGGAAAAAAGCTACCATTCTTCCCTTTCCTTTCCCCAGTTTTCTTTTCCTGGCTAATAACTACTTATTGCACAAGACCAGCTCAGACATCATCTCCAGGAAGCCTGCTTGGACTGTTCCCCACCCACACCCCACTTCAGCATGGATTCACTGTTGCCTTTGTGTTCCCACCCTTTCCTCAAAGAGCATCTCCACACAATGTATCTTACTATCGTTTTCCTCTATCAAGTTTGTCTCCTGACTAGACTTTGAAAAATGTTGGAATAGGGTCTATTCACATGAGTAGCTCCAGAACTGAATAGTAACAGTTTACTACAGTTAACTACTTTAACAGGGTTACCTACTTCACCACGGTTAACTGCAGTGCCAGCTCACAGTGGGCTCCAGGGTACAGGGTTCCCCTGGAGGGCCCTCAGCCGGGTTGCACTGTGGCCCAAGGAAGGCCTGGGGTGGAGACCTGTTTCTTGTTCTCTTCAACTAAGCAAAACAGACAGTTGGGCCATTATCGAGTAATTCAGGCAAGAGAGGCAGCCAAAACACATGTTTTTATCCGAGTTACCCAGATTGGCTGACTCCCCACTGCAGATCCTGGGTAATTGCTCAATCTTGCACTTGGCTTTTGCTGTGTCAATGTGGCCACAGAGTTTTTTCGTTTCGTTTGAGTGGCTCCTCCCTTCCTCCATCTAATATAGCTCAAAATATAAAATTTATCTTTCACCATGTCCAGTGGAGCTGTTTTGGCCATCAAGTCACCTTCCTGCACAAGCCCTCACAATGGCTGACATGTTGGGAGGAGGCCTTGATAATTGTTCTCTATCTGTTCTGGATAATCTTTGTGAACTTTTTTTTTTTTTTTTTTTGAGAGAAGCGGCCACTGTCAAAGAGGATACACCCCAATACACCTACCTCAGCTATAAATTTTACACAGTGGAAACTTTTTATGTTTTCCCCTCAGATAGATAGGAAATCCTTTCCCCTGACCTATGACCACAAGTCACCATAGCTAGTGGGTAGATCACAGAGTTTGTGTTTCAGGTAGTTAAAACCTTGTTGTCCCAATTTCATCCCGCCTCTTGCTACCTGTGCTGTTTATTTATGCCTGAAATGTCTCCAGAATCAACCCACCTCACCATGCCTTACCACTAACATCCTAGTCTAAGTCAACATCTCTTATCTGGACCATTAAAATAGCCACACAACTATTTTCTGGCTTCCCCTCTTCTTCCTTAAAGTATGTTCACGTACATTTATTTAAAACTGTCCTTAGATCTTCTTTGTTTAACTCCCCCCACCACCTCTCAGCTTTCCTTCCTACCCAGAAGAAAATAGAACATCCGTGTGTTCTTGAAGGGCCTTTATTGGGTGGACCCCTCACTCCACCCCATTGCTCTCTGGTCTCGAGTCTCACCTCTTCTTCCTCACACACTGAACCCATTTGCTTCCGGCCACAGTGGCCTTCTGAGTGCAGACAAGTGGGTAGGGCAGAGTATTTATCAGACTGAGACTGTTGTTTTCTGGCCATGTGACCTCACTGCTTAATCTCGCTGAGTTCATTCTCTGGAAATGAGTGTACTGCTACCCATCTTGCAGGATTATGCTAAAAATTAAATGAGATATTAAGTATAAAGCAGCACAGTATCTGGTGGCCCCCGGAACGCGGGGCAAGGAGTGGGAGAGGTAGGGGGAGTACGCCGAGGTGCTAAAGCAGAATTAGAGTTTTGCCTAAAACACAACTCCTCTCTGCTTTATAATTAGGTCTTTAGTTTTAAGGCCAATCTTTGCTGAAGTTCAGCAAAAGCCTTTTCTTTTGATATTCGTAGTAGAAATATCTAAATGCTTGCCTCTTAGCCATCTAAATGTACTCCTAGTCTTCCCCGCACTCCTGCCCTCCCAGCCCACAACTCTATCTATCCCACTCGAGTTTGAAAGAGGCCAGCTGAAACCTCAGCGCGCCCGTGCTGCTGGGCTCAGGCTGCTTTCCGAGTATCAAGTACAAGAATCGACGGGCTTTAGAGCGGGCACCTTCTACGGTAGCTGGGGGTTTAGTGAAACCAAAGGAGTAAGTGACGTAAAATTCTGTATTTCACAGTCCAGGGAATTGGAAAAATGTCACATACTGAGCCTAAAGGATGGCAAAAAACTTAGTTGGCTGGCAATGCAATCAAAAATAAAACGAAATTTAAAAACCAACCAAACAAAAAACTCGAGCTTCCTTAGGAACTACCTCGGCTAGCTTTTTAAACTCTCCCAAGGTGACCGTATTAACTAACCATTCAGAGGATCTGACCTCTGGTCTCGGGAAATGTAGAGAGCACTGAAAAATCATCGACACCCGGGGCGTCGGGTCCTTTAGAGAGCAAGGACTGAAAAGGGGAGCGGGTGTTCACGAGCGCTGCGGTTCTGCCTCCGTGCTTCTCAGATCGTAGGCTCCCCACGTGTTGTCTGGAGACCGAGGAGGTGGTGGAAATGGTGGTTCCCAGAGACTCGGCTTTGCCCTGGCTTGGAAGGTAATCAGAAGTCTCTGCCTCTCTCGAGGCCCCCCAGATGGAGTGTGCAGCAGATGGTCAGAGACACCGAGTTGAGAAGCCCCAAGGCAATTGCAGTGAGTGTTAAACACTTCTGTGGTCAATGATTCTGCCTCATCTGGTGCTAGCTCACAGTTTGCCCTCATTAATCTACTGTTTATTTATGAAAGGTCTGCTGTGGACCGGAGTCTGAGATTTACTACCCAAAACAATGGCACGGGGTAGGTCACTTTCACTCCCACTTTACAGATGACACAGTTGAGACTCAGCACGGCCAAATACCTTTTCCAGTAGGCTGAATTTGAACCAAGCGCTCCCCCACCCCACTACACACATTACAGAGAAGACAGAGAGAGTGAGCGAGAGGCAGGCGGCTTGGGAACAAACCAAGACACTGAGAACTGAACCAGCCCTGGCGTTTCGAAACATTATAACAAACACTTGGATCTATTCTGCTTAGCCCAAAATCCTTTTTGCTGATTTTTTCAAATTCCATGAAATCTTTGACTGAAATGCTATTTGGCATTACTCAGGTGCCAAGATGTGATTCAGTTGCTTGGTTGAGAGTACTTGGTACCCAGCATCCACATATTTTCAGATATTCAGACATTCTGGCTAGTTGCAGGGACATGGGCTTGAGCCTCATTTTCTAATTTTCAGGTAGGATACCTGAGCCACTGAATGGCCAAGAGACGGAGCCAAGTTTTTGACAACTATTTTCTATACAACCACCTCCTCCAAAATGGGAAGGATCCAGTATCCTCCGTGTTGTCAGAGCTCATTCTTTTATGAGAATCCCTTTCCAGAAGAGGCTGCAGGTGCCAAAAAGGGAATCAGGCTAACGGGTGTGCTTCAAGAGACGCCTGCCCGAGCTGGCGCCATCAGGTGAACGCTGTCGAATAGTGCTACGCCGTTAAGATGGTGACCCGAAAGGTGAGCAGGCCGGCAGCACCTGCAGGATTCCGCACTCCCACATCTCGGGTGATGTTTCTTCCTCGTGGTATTTTTCTCGTGGCTCAAACCCAGGGTCTTGCTGAGGCCGGGCAAGCACTCTTCCTACTCCGCTGTATCTCTGTCCCTCAAGCGATGCTTTTCCAGATTTCCTTTCCCTTCCCTTCTTTCCATCGAAGAAATGATGCTAAGCAGGGTGAGAAAAGCCGTCTTGATTGAGCGGCAGCGCGAGAAGCGTGGTGAGTCTAAGGCTCTGCCGCTGGGCAGAACCGAGCAGTGGCGGCAGATCTACAGCGTGCAGAGCCCTCTGTTGGCACGCGAGCCGAGTTGCCCCGGCAGCTGAGCTTCGGATATTCAGGCTGAATTGCAGCGTAGGCACTTTGTGATAATTAAGTGGACTTTGGGTTGCGCTTTGGGCACTCGGTCTCTAAAAGGTTCGCCATCACTGGAATAGAGTGACTTTAGCTGCTACATTGATTGCTGAGCCAACAGCGTGGCAGAATGATTGGTGTCTGTGTAGGGTAAGAGATCTCAGACTGGAAACTTCGGAGATGCTCTGGAAGAATAATAGCAAAGAGATTTGTATAGCAGCTGCTTGTTTCATCCCTTGCTCTTGCCAAAGCTCTCCTCGTCTGTCATCTCTTGAAGCGTAAGAATTCCTCTCTTGCAGTACCTTTTAATCTCATTTTAATGTCCTTATTCATTAAGTGGAGTTCTATAGCCTAGTTTCATGACTGCATAACAAACTCCATCCTCAGCATATCATAGCGATTTGCACTGCCACTTATGGACATATGGGGCCATTATGCTATTTCCGAGATACTCTGACTGTCACACTTCAGAATCATTCGTGATTTTACCCTTTAAGTCTGGCCTAGTAATCACTGCTTAGATAGATTTCCAAAGAGAACAGGGTAAGTTGACGGTAGCCACTCTTGAGTGCACCTGTCCAAATCCATCCAAAGCTGCTTTTGACAAAACTTCTAGTCTCGGTGAAATGAGGAGAGAGAGCCTGGATGTAGAAGTTTATGCCTCTGCCAGTGTAAGGTCCCTCCCCAGCCTTATGGCTTCATTTGATTTTCCGTAACTTTGGGTTTGAAATTCACATCTTTTCCTTTACCAGGGTGTTCTGAGGTTCAAGCAGGAATTTGCTTGGACATATTTTCCAGAGCATCTGCCTGGTTTTTAATCTCCCTTCTTTTTGTCATCCTCACACACTTGGGGCTTTGCAGGAGGCTGGAACCATTTTTAGAGATCATCTCATCCATTCCCTTCATTTTACTCTCCGAATCCAAATTCTCCTGCCTTCCAGCTTCTCCTTAGAAATGGAAACAAAAATAAGAGTTTGGGCCCCCTGCCTGAGCCTCCAAGGAACATGCTGGGCTCTGCTAAAGGGATTGCTGGCCAGGCAAGTCCCTCTGTGGGATGATGAAACTGTTCCCAAGTCTTCAGGACGCTACCTGCTTGTACCTTAAAATAGCCCTGAACTGGAAACCCTAACGTCAAGCTCTGCATTCTGCTTCTTTCAGCTCAATCTCTTTGGAAGAAAGGGCTCTGTCATGAGGTGTGTATGCATTCTGACTGTTTTGGAAGCCTGTGGAGAGCCCCCATTTCCATAGGGGAAGGCAAGATTTCTAAGAAAAATTAAAGCAAGGCAATCTTCACACAAGTGCCTCACATTTAGTGAGCATGTAGTATGTGCCAGGGACCGTGCCAAGTCTTACACGTGTTGTTACTTTAATCCACTTTAATCCATTCTGTGTCCCTGAACCAGTTATTACTATCACCACCCCATCACAAAACCTTTTAAGTGGCAGAGCTAAGATTTAAATCTAGGCAGTTTAGTTCTTTTTTTTTTTTTTTAAGGTGCTGGGGTAGGCAGTTTAGTTCTAAAATATTTACTCTTAATCATCATACTGTTCTATCTCCAAAATTATAAGATACGAACAAGAAACTTTATACGGTGCTGGGGTCTGAGCCCAGACAGGTGCTACTTGTCTCAGCTGAGCTTTTTGCCTGCAAATCATCCTAACTTAGCAACTCATGGAGCGGGGAGAACCTGATCTTTTTAGTACTCGAGTGAAATGATTCTGTGACTTCATCCTAACCACCAAGGTGTCCTTCCTATCATGGTAGCTTCTAGAATCCCAGTTCTCCTTCCTTGTGCAGGCAGTCAGTCTCTGTTACTGAGGTCCTAAGGAGAGAATACTTTTTGCCCCGCTGGAGACTCATGATTTTGTTAGCTCCTGTACCACATGGCATCGCTGCATCCGTACCCTGGTGAAGTTGTCGGGCATCCCATCTCCCAGCCTGATAATGTCAGGCCGTTGATCAACCCCTGTCCGCGGAAGATGGGCCTGGTGATGTCGGGCTCCTGGCTCTGCCCGTTCCAGCTAGGGGCTCTCCAGGTGTGGAGGAGAGAATGTTCCTCTACCCCTCAAAACCCAGGTCTCGATAATTTTATAGGATTGTTTCTATGGTCTGATTAGCACATACACACACACCCCATAGCCATTTACCATTTACCCCAAGATATGTCTAATAGGGCCTGGAGCCTAGAACCAGCCTCTTCCCCTGTGTCTGCTATCTGGCCACAAACTCTCAGCCCTCAAAGCTCTCCATGCTCAGCCTCCAGCAACATTATTCAAGGTAGAAGTTGGTAGAGTACTCCAGTGCAAGGTAGCAGATGGAATATGTCTTCATTGCTCCTGGTTTTCATAAGGCATTTTCTGCAAACACTTCTGACTGGGTGCTGCACTCCTTTCTCCTCCCCGCGGAAATAGAGATCCCAGATGAGTGAGGTGAGAATCCCGGGAACACTTCACTCCTCACTCCTGTTTCTCCTGGGAGCCAGCTGCCTTTGGAGAACAGGCAACCTGGTTGGCTTGGCTTTCCTGGCAGCAGAACAGGCTTCCTGTCAGAGGCCCGGAGCCCAAAGCAGATGGAGCCACCCAGCCACAGAGGTACTGGAAGGCGTAGGCCCTCCCCAGGTGGGAGCTTTCCCTGGAACTTGTCCCAGGAAATGAGACACGCTGTGGGGAGGGCAGGCAGGACTGTGTAGGTTTGGGCAGCACAAAAGAGGAGCCTAGCACAGGTAGGAAGTGGTAGGGAAAACCCAGAACACAGTTTTTCTACATGGAAGCCAATTTGTTTGGCCATTTATACTATATTTCATGTTCAAAGAATGACCAACTCTACCCAAGAAAAGGTAGTTTAGCCTTGTGCTGGGTACTGTGAGGAGGAGCAGGATGGGATTTTTATCAATAAGGGTTCCACAGAGAAACAGAATCAATAAGCCATCTACCTATCTATCTATCTATCTATCTGCCTGCCTGCCTGCCTGCCTGCCTGTGATGGATACATATTTAGATAGAAGGATGAATGGATGGCTAGATAGGTAAATAGATAGATAGAGGAGTTTTAAGGTGTCAACTCACACAATTATGGGGCTGGAAGATTAGAAATCCACAAGGCAGGCCAGGCAGGCTAGAAGCTGTTGATGCCGAAGTCCTTCTCTGGGAAACCACGTCTTTTTAAGGCCTTCATGGATGCAGTTTTACTCAAAGATAAGATGTCAATTAAGCATATAAACTCAGCAACACCTAAACGGGTGTTTGAAGAAACACCTGGTCACCATAGCGCGGCCAACTCACACATGAAATTAACCATCGCGGGAGCCCCCCTTCTTCTGACAATTACGACATCGGGAATTGGAAAGGATTCTGGGGCACGAGGAGATGCTGGAAGTTGGCAGGCTAGCTGACAGCAGTTTCTAAGCAGAAATTCTACCGGAGAATTTCTTTAATCTTCATAACACTTTCTTGAGATTCTCTGTGGCTAATCTGTGTGCACGTCGGTGAGGACATTGAGGGCTGTCCAGGAATCAGGTCTGCCCAGTTTCTGGTTAGGAGCAGCTGCCCAGCTGGTCCTTGGTACACTGTGCCCACAATCAGAGGCTTTGAGGAAGCCGTTTTCATCTCTCCCTTGGGGACTAGGAGAAGGAAATGCCTTGGGAAGATGTGGTGCTCCTTGTCACAGGTGTCTCTAGAGAAAAGCTCTTTAATGATACCATAGAGGATGGTTTCTGGCAACTTTGCTCACTAATTTCTTAGACAGCTGTGAAAGGGCACAGAGCTGTGATTCCCTGAGTGCCACCAATGATGACAGTATGATGTTAATCATTTGACATACATAGTTCAAAAAATACTACCAGGTACATATTTAACAGCTGAGAAAAATGAGATACATCGAATTTCAGTAACTTCCCTACATTCTCCCAGTGAGGAACTGGTTGAGCCAGACTGTAATTGGAAACTGCTGATTAGCTGTGATAGGATAGAAGCTCTGAGCTCAGGGGATTAGAATGAAACTACACCTAAACTAAGGTGTTGCTCAGTGTAGCAAATGTTTTAGTCAATTTCTTATTGCTGGGACACAATACCCAACACTCACAATATAAAGGAGGTTCTAATTTCAGTCCATAGTCAGCTGGCTCCAAGCAGAGCAGCCTGGGCAGAGACAGTGGCTCACCTCATGGCAAACAGGAAGCAGAGAGCATGAAGGACGGAACTGGGGAGGGAGATGTACCCTTCCAGGGCATGTCTCCAGTAACCCACCTCCTCTAACAAGGCCACACCTACTAACAGCACATGTAGCTATAAACTCATCAGAGAACTGATCCACCAATGATCCACTCTAGCACCCCCATGATCCAATCACCTCACCAAAGCCACGCCTATGATCACATGAGGCTCTGGGGGACATCTAGATACAAACTATAGGGCTGGGGATTTAGCTCAGTGATTAGAGTGCTTGCCTTGCAAGCACAAGGGCCTGAGTTCGATCCCCGGCACCACAAAAAAAAAAAAAAAAAAAAAAACTTTAGATACAAACTATAGCACCACGTGTGTGAGTAGATCTGCGGCCAAGACCATTCTATCCACAAAGCAGCTTTTTAAATTTAGCATAACACTCTCCCAAAGGAATTTTATTTAAAAATGCAACATAAAAGACAAGCAGAGCTGCCACCGTTGACACGAAGGCAGAAGAGCTACGGCAGCACCTGCAGTTTCTTCTGGTCCCTACCAGCAGCCCCCAAGGGATACAACCGCAAAACTTGGACACAGCAAAGTTTGAAAACTAGCAGATGAGGGCAGCTCCACACTCAGCATGATAAACAGTGTCCTGTTTATCTGAAAAAGTTCTTCCTTTAGTACGAGGGTATTAACATGAAACTCTGTTCATTTCAGTTTCTTTTGACAATAGATGCCACATTCTAAAATGCATCGTGAGAGAGACAAGTAGTCAGAGAAATTGTTACAAAATTCATCTGTGGCATGGGGTATAAGGCTCAAGTTCAAGTTCCTGGGAAGGAACTTGTGGTTAAAGCATTGGACAGCGTTTCTTAGCATCCAATCCAGGGAAGGGGCCTCCGGCTCTTGGAGAGTTGGATGCTCGCTTCCTGCAGCAGGTGGGCACCATGGACAGGGAGGGTGAGGATGGGAAGACTCGGCCAGTTGCTTTGCCAGTGGAGTGGAGGAAAATTGCTGCTGCACTGGGCGGGCTGTATTTCCAGACTGTATGTATGCGAGTAAAAGCGAGCCCACCTGGAGGTTAGATCTTGTTGAAGAAGAATACTCTCGGGCACTAGGTTGACGTCTTGGCATTTTTTTTTTTTTTTTTTTGGTGCTGGGGATCGAACTCAGGGTGTTGCGTCTTGGCATTTTTAATAACTGGTTTGAGTAAACAGCTTTTTAATTTTAAGTGTCTGTAAACTTTCTCTTACCTAAAAGGGAATAGAAAACTCATAGACTTGCCCAAGCTGTCATCCAAGGTACAGAACGATCATATTCCCTGAGCAGGTTTAAAGTAATAAGAGTCAAAAGTCAACTTTTGTTTATATTGATACACATGTATCTTGCTTATTCAACTGCTGGTTTTAGATAAAATATACACTTTGTGACTCCTTCCTCTAGATTCTAGTCCACACTTCAGGAACTTAAGGACCAAGACTTTCTACGCAGCAACCCTCGAAACATTTGAGGGAAGCTTGCCTGTCCACTTCCCCTGAACTGCTCCCCTCCATGCTGCTTTCTCAGGGGCCAGGCCTCCCAGTGTCTGTGTCCCGGCTTCCCTTCTCTGGAGCGCGGCAGTCTGTCTTGCCTCTCATCCAGTGGGAAGCCCATGCCTGGGTCTTGGGCTTCGTGTGTAGAGCCCTGTTCTCTGGGAAATTCACCTACTTGAAATGATTGAGCACCAAGCTTGGGAGGTCTTTTGCTTTCTGCTCCCTTCATCATCCAGCTCAAATCCAGAGGATTTCTTTCACCAAAAGGTCTGCTGAGACCTGAGCACCAGTGACTGTGTTTACAACCAGGAGCTTGCAGACCCACCACCAGAAGGCTCCACCATTTTCCTGCTCAACACATCCTATGGACATTGCCTGCTTTCAACTGCCTTCCGAACCTTTCTTTCTTCTCTCAGAGAGGATTTCATTTCCCTCTTTATTTATTTTGCATTGACTTTGGCATATTTCAGTGGTAACCATTCCTGACATCTTGGCGTATTCTCTAGAAAACCCTGCTACAACATTTCAGCGGGAACCACCCCCTGGAATAGGTGTCGGATTGCATCTGCCATTGTAGTCAGCACCATTGCTATAGCCCAAGATATCTATATGGGAAAGAGCTGGCTCCTGCCTGCACCCTCTGACAGATAAACAGCGTTATCAAAACATAAGCAAGCCGCTTCTTTCTTGAGACAAAGGAAAAGGAGACACCAGTAAGTAAACAGAAAATTATGATCTTTTCTTTTCTCTTGGGTTCTTGGGTTTAATCAAGTCATTTTCTAAAGAGAAAGTTTGCCATCGAAATTTGGATGCAAGTTACTAGGTCAGTTAAGCAAACCATTAATTTATAAAAATATCATCATAAATATAACTCAAGCCTTAAAGAGAAGGGGAAGGAACCCGCAGCCCATTCTCTTGATTTTAGAGCATGTGGCACGTGCAGCTGACGTGTGAAGTGTAAGTTTTGGATAGTGTGTCAAAAGGCAGGTTGTCAGCATCGAACCCATCATCTCTTGGCTACTGAAACAAAAAAGCTCAAGTTTCAGTTGAAGTCATATCTGACATACCTTTGCTGAAACCGAAATCTCACCATCGTAACATCGAATGTTAGTGATGTCGTGAAAAGGGTGACTTGATTTCAAATACATTCTATCAGTCTATCAGTCAAGAACAAGATACCTGTTTAAAATTGGTGATGTTCATCCTTGTTTTCTTTCTTCCTAGACTGTCATCATGACAAGGCCAAGACCAGATCAACACTGTTCACCGTTGTGACTTAGCCCCGTACCATCCCTAACACTGATAACTGCATAAATATGAACACTGGCCATTTAACCAACAGTTAGAGGATGTTCATTAACAAGTAGGGCCTTTGCTGGCCTCTGTCAAAGTAAGGACGAGTAAGATGTGCCCCCTTTCTCAAGTTGCTCACAACCTAGGGAGAAAGGCTTGTAAACAGACAACTGTGACACCAAATGTTCAATACTCCAGGAGCTGTGTGAGCGGAATACAGAAAAATGGTTCACTCTGCCCCAGGGAATCAGAGAATCTCAAGGATGGATTCTGTGTTTGCCTCAGTTTTTTAAAATGAGAGACCAAATAAATGATGGAGGTCTTTAATAAATAAATCTGCGAAGAAAGTCTTTTTTCTTAAAACTTAAAGGTCAAATGTTGTCAAAATTGACTTTTTTGGACTTTCTTTTCACTATTCATAATCATATAGATTATTCCACATTAATCAAAGTTACTTTTCTCCTCACATTTTTGGCTTCCAAGACTAAGTCACTGACAGGTCACTCCACTTAGTCACATGTTTGTGGGATGGTCACCTTCTCCCAAGTCTGGGAGTTGTGATTTGAAGTGACAGACTTGACATTTGTGTCCATCTGCTTATTTTGTTGTCACAGTATTTTCCAACTTATGAAATGTAAATGCCATTTCTCAACCAGACACCATTTATTTTTTGTATGAAATAAATCATTACTCCGAGTAATAAAGTCAAGATTCTTTAAAACAAATCATTGAAATGTCATTTATACTAAACAAAAAGGAAAAAAGAAATTTAAAGATGCACATGGTGGAACTGATTGTATTAGACCCGAAAATGTTAATCTTGTCTGTTTTTATCTATTTACTCAAGAACCGGAAGTTTCTCTCAGAGATAAAACGTTACAGTGTTTAAATGCCTTAATAACATAATCCTCTTCGAGTTAAAAAAAAAAAGGCCACCATGTCTTGTGCTAATAGTTGTTCTGTTATTTGAGACATTAACATAGTTATTTAGAATTTTGTTCAAAGGAATTTTTAAAAAAGATCTGAATATGGTGGTGTTGCGTACATTTTTAGGAGTAATAATGAATTTAAAAGATTGATTTTATGGTAAGCCCACTTAAAACAGTTTTAATAAAAATTTTTTTAAGAAGGAAAGAGAAGGTAGAGAATACAGACTTTCAGTTTTATCATTTGGAAAAAATTAAACTTTAGGTCCTTCCCTTGATACTGATCTGGACCCCTTCCCAAAATGCAAACACTTGATACATTTTAAGCAGAAAAATTAAAATCGATCACCCGCACAGCCAGGCCAAGAATGAAGAGCAGAAAACTTAGGGATTTGACGAAGATGGAAAGGGATCCAAGACAGGAAATTGACTTGGTCAGACGTGTGGAAAACCAAGGCAAGCCCCGAGGCCATTAATGAAGGTCCCTGAGCCGCCTGCTGCACCGCACCCTCCGCCGCGCTCTCTCGGCAGCTGCCGGATTTATTTCAGGGCGCGGAGCCGGCGCCGACCTACCGGGAACGCGGGCCGGCACGTTCCACCCGGCGAGCCCAGAGCAGGCGCAGGTGGCGCGCTGCAGCGCTCGCCTGGGCTGGAGGGAGCCGACGGCCGGGGCCCTTGAGCTCCTGAGCAGACCCTGCTGCCCTAACAGAGAGCTCCGGGCTGAGAAAGCCAGCGCGGGAGGCTTTGCCTCCGACGCGACAGAAGCTGTGTCTTTTCCTGTCGCCTGATACTGAAACGCGGAAGGCAAACTGTGTTAAGATAGTCATTAGAACGACTCAAGACAATTGGACTGGAAAGTGTTTGAGAGGGTCTGGAAGTGGATCGACACGCGGTGGAGAACGATTCGAGATCTAACCCAGAACCCAAACTGCCCCCGCACAGAGCTCAGCAGCCTGTGTAGAATTGATGCTTCCAGAAAGCCTCGTGCTTTTACCTGGTAAGGAGGAAAAATACACACAGTCGATCGTCTGTGAAGAAAAAAACATTGTTGCATAGTTGAATCCTAGCTTTGCTACTTATGAGTCATGTGACATTGGATAGGTTAATTTATTCGTCCCTCAGTTTCTCCACCTGTAAAATGGGGTAGGTTATCAACATTATTTCACATAGTTTCATTAAGTGAGGTAAAGATGTGTAAGGCATTTGGAACAGTGAGCGGCACGCATGCTAGTTAATACAGTTGTCATATTGCACGCATTCTGGATTAGAGTTGGATTTAGTAGCTAACATCAGGTGTAATCTGAAATAACTCTGAAATCTGACAAAGGTCTGGGCATCGAATTGTTTATAAAATTACGTTATCTTGCTGGGCTATTTGCTGAGACTTCAGTGATTCTTTCTGGATTTCTAATCATTTCTTCTTTGAACCCTACTCCCATAAAGTCGCAGTTCCCAAGGCCTGCAGTGGAGTGGTGTAGACCCCGGGTTGGCAGTCAGTGATGTAGAATCCGGTTTTTCCTGTCCAACTCACTTCCCCTTCTTGGACTTTTTAATCTTCTATCACAGGAGAGAGTTAAACTCTATGCTTTTTCAAACTGTGACATGTGTTATTCTATTACATTTTACGTGACTTCTTACACTTTTCATTTGAGTATTTTTGCTGCTGAGATAAAGTACAAGAAACGCTTTTATTTAATATGCTACTCCAAATGCCTTTTGGGGGTCTGTACCCGAACAGCTCCCGCTGTCTCCTCCATCTCTGTATGTGAAACCAAACTGTCCCCTTTCATGTCAGCCATGAGCCTCCTTTCTTTCCCCTTTGGGGTTCCTGCAAATGACCACCCTGTTTTCCTGGTGCCAGCCCGAAGCCGCAGCTGCCATGGGCATCCTTGGTGCTTGGCCTCTCTGCCAGCCGCTCCTCATCTCCTCCCGGCCATCTCCACAGCCACGATTATTCAGGCTCTTCTCAGCTCTCCTTCCACCAGAGCTCTTAACCTTTACCGAGCCGGGACTCGCGGTGGACTCTGCAAATGCCAGTTCTGATCGGTAGGGCTGAGCCACTTAGAGGTTCCACGTGTATTTCTAACCCGGGCCGGGTCACGGCAGCCAGCCCCCCATCACACTTGGGAGAGCAAGGCACGTGACCTTCCAACAACAGCCCCGGAATCCAGATATTCTCCTTTTGAATCCAATTTCCAATTTCCTAAGCTGTGATCCTATTCTGCACTGTTAAAATATCACAGCGCACATAACTCAAAGTAAACAAACCATCTTTACACTGGAATCTCAACCTGTGTTTTCTCATTAATCCCCACAGTCCCTGGCCTGCACTTAATCTAATTTACCTAACGAGCCTACTAACTGGTGGCTTTTGGGATGCATTTTCCATTTTCTGCCTTCATGCTTGCTTGGGCTCTATTCTTTGCTTGAAATTCCGTTTTCTACCTTTTATTCTTGTTACTCAAAATCTTCTAAGCCCTTAAAGACATGGCCAAAATACCACTTCATCCACAAAACATTTCTACTTCCCTGTTTAAATGCCCCTGGTGCCTCATTTATTTTGTGATGATTCACATTCTGCTTTGTATTTCATATTTATGCATTTGCCACGTCTGCTACCAGAAAGCGGCTCCTTGAGGGGATATTTCAAAGAGGAAAGAACTGGTTAGAACAGATGAACAGAGCTTCTTTCCTGATTATTCAACCAATAGTGGTTGGAGATACAACGCAGATTCAGAAAGGCACAGACAGCTTCATTGAGCTCGTTGCCATTATTGAGGACACCTTGGGCTTTGGGGGTTGACCTCCCACTTTTTAGCCACTTCCCTATATTTCCCGGGTGCAGCCACTGTGTGAGTCCATGCTGTGCCAGGACCCAAAGACTCAGGCCAGAATCCTGAAGGTCCTCACTGTCCTTGGAGACATAGTGAAGGGGACACCGAAGGCTTCAGCCACAAGTTGCCTGGACTCCTGCGGAGTCTCGAGCTGGAGCCCTGAGTCTGGTCTGTTAAATTATTATGTCGTGGGAGCATGTGGCTGTAAGGACGGTGTTAAACAAACACCGTGAGGATTTGTCTGGAAATGTGCTTTCGATGTCGTTCTCAGTCTCTGCATCTGATAGCCTTCCTTTCCAGTGTTCATAGCCACCATGTGTGCTTTCATTATTTGCTCTAGCGTCCCAGTCTGAGACGGACACACTGAACTTTACGGCGCCTCGCAGGAAAACAGGAACTGAAACCCCCATTTACTCACAAGTGACCCTTAAGAATTAAGGCTCTCGGACTGGCCGTCCGTCACCTGTGTGAGGAGGAAGATCCCTGGCCTCTGGGTCAGAAAGTGTTGTCCTGAGGTCCTTAAAGCTTGTTAGTGACCATCAATGAGTTCTGCCTCTCCTGAGAAATGGCTGAGCTACATGACCCCGAGACATCCCTTCTTATAATCCGAGAATCAAGAGAGTCTTAGAGCTGGAAGGTAATTTAGAGTCTTTCTGATTCGTTCTCTCCTGTTTTCTTAAATTATGAGCCTGAGACCCAGGATCACAGGGAGCAGCCATCCCTTCAGTCTTCTGGGTCTATGTCTAAGTGGTAAGTGAAAGGAAGAAACCACATCTACATATCTATGTTTCAATGTGCATCTCTCTATCTATATTCATCTATTTGCTGTCTCTCTTTTGCAATACATCAGGTACTGCATGTTTGTTGCTTTAAACGCCTTGTAATAGTAACTTTTTATCATATTACATCAATTCCAAGTTTCCCATCCTTGCAGATGAAAAATCTGACTAAAATCAAAGTGGATCAGAGATCTAAACATTAAAACAGAAACACTAAATCTATTGGAAGACAGAATAGGAAGAACTCTTGAAGACATAGGGGTAGGAAACAAATTTATGAACAAAACTCAGACTGCACAGGAAACAGCACAAAGGATCAGTGCTTGGGATCACATCCTATTAAAAAGCTTCTGCACAGCACAAGAAATCACCAAAAGAGTGGCATGACAACCCACAGAGCGGGAAAAAATTTTTACCAGCCATTCCTCGGACAAAGGTCTAACATCTAGAATATATAAATAACTCAAAAAAATCAGACCCCCCAAATTTAGAGACCCAACCCAAAAATGGGCATCTGAAATGAATAAACACCTCTCAGGTGAAGAAATACAAATGGCAAACAAATACATAAAAAAGTGTTCAACATCAACAGTCATTTGAGAGATGCAAATTAAAACAACACTAAGATTTCATCTCACTCCAGAATGAGCAGCTATCATGAAGAAATCAACCAATAACAAATGCTGGCGGAGCTGTGGAGAAAAAGGAACCCTTCTCCATCGTTGCTGGGAATGTAGGCTAGTCCAAACATTGTGGAAATCAGTGTGGAGATTCCTCAAAAAACTATAACTAGAGGTTCCATTTGACCCAGCTATTCCTCTGCTTGGTATCTTCCCAGAAGAATTAAAAACATCATACCACAGGGACATATGTACCACCATGTTTATAGCAACACAATTTGTAATAACTAAGTCTTGGAAACAACCCAAATGCCTAACAACAAATGAATGGCTAAAGAAGATGTGGGTTTTCTATACAATGGAGTATTACTCTGCCATAAAAAAGGATAAACTTGAGCTATTTATAGGTAAATGGATGTACCTTCAGAACATACTCTTAAGTGAAATAAATCAGACACACATGAGCACATATCAAATTGTTTCTCTGGTATGAGAAACCATAAGCATAAATGAGGATTAAAAAAGCATAATAGATACTAAATAAAAGAAAGATAATATTCAATAGGGAGGAGGATTAGAAAGGCAGGAGGTGGAAAAGAAGGAAAGGAGAAAGAAAAGTAAGGGGAAAAGGGGGAAAATGTAAATAAAGCTACTGTAAATAGGGAAGGAGGGGGAGTGGATGGGAATGGTGGGGAAGAAGGGGGAGGAACCAAGATGTATCATGTACAGGTACAAATTAACTATGATGAATGTGATCACTATGTATACAATGTACCAATACATGGTCTTGGTAAGTAAAAAAAAGAAAAAAACAAGAAAAATCTGAGACCCAGTGGAGTGTGCAGCAAGCCCCTGTGCCCTTTCTCAAAGGAAGAGGGCAGCGGCTGGTGGCATGAGGGGGAGAAAGTGAAACCGTTCCTTTCTCCTACAGCTAAAGACACCCTTATTCTACACTGTGGGCCGCTCAGTAGCTATTCTGCTCCTGCAACTTTACTGCTTGTCACTGTAGCTCCACACCAAGAAGCTTCCTCAGGCCCCTGGTGAGCCTGCACCAACAGTATACAAACTCCACGTTCAAAACTCCCCCTTTCCACCTTCCTTTTGGAATTCTCAGTTCCTTCCTGGCATCTTTAATAGTTTTCTTTCATCCGCATCCTATACCCACCTGCAGCATCCTTCCCAAACAGCTCAGGTCCTCTATGAGGTCCTCACAACCTCTTGCCCCTCTCATAAAAATTTATTCATTAACGAAGCATTTAATGGGTACTTACTCTATAATGGAGATCAAGACAGATGCGGTCTGTACCCTCATGGAACTGACAGTCTAATGGGGGCTATAGATGAGCCACTGTGCGCTTGTGGTGACTGCGCTCAAGGAAAAGCAACGCACGGAAACAAGACAGGCTTTTCTGTCTTCCACACCGCCTTGTATCCAGAAGGAGTTTAGTACTCTGTCAGGATGGATTTTTCTTCTCCAAATCCGAGGGATGATCTGGTGACAGGCTCTATTAGCAGGCATTCGTGTCCGGATCCTGAGGGTGCTGCCAGCTATTCTGCCATTACTCTGCCGGGAGGCTGATCACTCTGACTAGGATGCCTTGCAGGTGTCTGACAGTCGAGTGGTCAGTCCCGGGTGGGAACAACTCTTGGAGCAGTTGTGCATGATGGAAGCACAGCCTAGATTGTCAGCTCCTTCTCTAGGGGCTGACTGAGTGGTACTGGCAGGGATTGAAATTCCCTGGAGCTTGAATGAAACACACATGGCACTCTTTTATGTGAATTCAACTAAAAGCTGGTTAGTGAACAAATGACAGCCAAATTGTTTGTGCTGCCATAATAGCAGATCTTTCCTTTGAAGGCTGTGTCGGCAGAGTTCTTCCTTCCACTATCACCGTGCTATAAAACTAGTGTGTTCCATGGTTTAGGGTCTATACGGGAGCAGAAAGAGAAGTATTTGAGATCAATTTTAGATCAGCTCTTATTTCTTTCTGGCACTGTGTGTGTGTGTGTGTGTGTGTGTGTGTGTGTGTGGTGCTGGGAATGAAACTCAGAGTCTCACACATGCTGGGCAAGCACTGTACTACTGAGCTACCCCAAGCCCATCTGTTATTAATATTAAGGTAATTTTGGTATTTGGCTAAGCTTCTTTATTGAGAAATGGAAAGAAATTGTTTATGGTGTTCCTGAGACAGCAATAGATGAGTTATTTGTGGACTCTGCTGTATGCTGGTCACACATACTAGGGGTGTCCTGATACGCACATATTTACCCATCTTGCACACATACAGGCACGCACATGCCAGGCATAGTGCTCTGAAGCAATCAAAGCCCCTCAAGAGTCCTCACTATGTGTGGTTTATTTTCTGCTTTTAACATCCATTAAGGAGCGTCCAAGAGTGACTATTTCATAATGGCTCACACTTGGTAAAACCAGTTCAAGAGCAATTTATATACAGAAGACTAACAATATACAAAAGCAATACTGACCAAAAATTGTGAGAAATAAATGAAAATTATTTTAAAAAGAAATTTCTAATAGGAGCAAAATTTAAATAATTTTGTTTTTTAAAAAAGTCAAATTAAAAACATAATGAAATAATTTAATTTTAAAATAATTAGGAAAACAGAAATATTATTTAACACTTGATATATTTTATGTTAGATTTTTATCTTAACATCTACATGTTGTATGAGCTGGGAAACATATTTTGTACTCAAATACTCTCTTCTTTCAGAAAAATGCTAAAATTACCATTCTAAAAATACTCTGATGCACCAAACAAACATAGGAAAAAGAATATAATTGTATAATTCTAAAAATTTCTTACTTTGCCCTTTGATTTGATTAGTTCAAAATTTCCTTTGAGATCCCCCGCCCACCTGCCAAAAACACGGTGATACTTCACGTTTCATGTTAGGCAGAAAAGGATTTGTCGCCGTTTTACATGTTGAGTTGAAATAAACACTACGGTTAATTATATAACATGGCATAAAATGGAATCTTTCCACTCCCTTTTTCTCTCTTTTATGGTCACTAAAAGCTAATTGAGGGCTCAGCAAAAGAGAAAGAATACTACTTTTAATATGGGTTCCTTCTTTGCTGATTTTAAGAGTGGTGAGACTACCTTGTTCGGCCTCTGGAAAACAAGAGCCCTACCCCACGTATGAGGCCAGAAGTAGTCAATCCTAAAGATAGAACTCGATAGTTCATCAGTGGCCGATTGCCTAGCAACCCCATTTGGGGAATCAGAATACAGGAAGTCTTTCCACTGAGCTACACAAACTCACGGAGCAGGGTCAACAGAGAAAACCCACCCTGGACATGTAAGCACATACCGAGGCCTCAGTTTTGAAGGCTACAATCATCCAGTTATGCAACATTGAATTTAAATGTTATTCAGGTTTCACCATTGCTTAGAGGTCAAGAATCTGTAGAAATGCCATCCAGTTCTCTAGCTTTGTGATCCTGACCTAATGCCAGAATTTAAAATCAACAAGGAAGGTAATAGTAAGTCAGGAAAGTGGAAATCTCAGTGAAATTCCTGTGGGCTACTCAAAAAGGGTCTGTCCTTAGTGACCTTAGAATTCAAGCTACACAAATTTATGAGATTTGGAATGAAGCTCTGCAGATGGAAGGCGAGTCACCCAAATACTTTTTGTTTACTCTGGTCATGACATAGGAGCGATGGCAGGAGGAGACTACCACTACTATGAAGCCTTTTTCTAGCTTCTCAGGGAGGCCCCAGTCAGCTGCCCTGCGATAGGAAGGTCGAGAGGCCGTCACCAGTACCTGCAGCTACCGGGCACGGAGCGCGTCTGTGGAGCAGGCCCTCCGTGATCGGTGTCCTTCACATGCCTCTCGTGCCATCGTCACAGCACCACTGAGCTTCAGTTTTCAGCTGAGGAGGCCTCTGAGTAGTCACACATCCGGCCCACGGTCTCAGGTGCAGGATGACGCTGCGATTGAGTTCAGGTGGTCTGATTCCAAAGCTCACGCTAATAGCCACCACCCGGCATCGCCGAGCTTTTCTCTTGGCTCTTCCAGAGCTCACACAGGACCTGCGGCAAACCAAGCCGCTGGTTGAAGACTGTTTTCACTCTTGTTTCTCCTCTCTTACCTCCCTTTCCTTCTAAAAACCGTACGGATGGAAAGATGAGATGAAGGAGGAGCCCAGATTGGAGTGAAAGTGTGACAGAGAGCCCTTCTTGATGTAGAGCAGAGGAGGAACAGCTGAGCACGAAGAGCGAATTTTGGCTAATCTCAATCATAAGTCGTATTGGGGTGTCATTGTTTGTTTGTTTAGGCTGAATATGTTTGTGTGATTAGTTTTATTGTTACACAGTCACTCCATGCTGTTTATTGCACAACTGAAAAATATTTTTATTTCTTTAATTACTGGCTTCTAACACACTGAGCTTCTCTTTCAATAGATTCATGAATCACATCGAAAAGACCCCTCATTTGCTGAAACGCTGCCTTCTTTGGATCCCACTAGAAACTTCTTTATACATCCTTAGGAGCTTCTGTGTAGAATGTAAACATCCTCGCATTTGATAAGATGTCCCCACCCTGTTAACACACTGAGCTCCTTAACAATAAACTTCCAGAAGAGGAAAAATGTACCATGTTTTTGAACCAGTGGTAGAAGGACGTCTTATCTGCGTTTACAATTTTCTCACTTGCTTAAATTATTCCAATTCGTCTAGTAGATATACCGGGGAAAAAGCCAGGCAGTCAAATTTAGAGAGAGAGAGAGAGAGAAAAAAAAAGCGCTAGTGGTTTCAAATAATAAAATCTAATTGATTGCTTTTAAATGTCTCATTTAACAGTCCCTATTATCCAGCCGAGCACAGAAACCAGGACAGGAGAGAGCACCAGATTCTGTACTGCTTTGAGGACTTTTCATTCAGTGCAGTTGGAAAGCTGTAAATCGGGCAGGGAATGCTCCCGCTCAGCCTGATAAGTTTAAGCAGGACTGTGACTGTGACACCAAGGTGATGCCCCCACCTTGGATAAGAAGGTACTTGGTAGTCAGCGATGGAAGAATTCACATTTGGTTTTGCAGAGTTGGCTTTGTTTTCTGGAAGATGATAGATTCATTGAGGACCAGGAGTAACTCAACTAGATTCTGAGAGAAAAGTCTTCAATATATACTTAACCCAGTACTGAAAATATGGTATATGGACAATAACCTTGAAGAAGTAATTCAGTCCTGACATATATAATATATAAAATCTCAGATATAATCTCCTTTATTAGACCTAGATAATGAGAATTAGGTTGCAAGACAGAAAGCTATTGATTTCAATGGAGTATGCATCTGCTATACTGCTATTTTTCATGAATGATATATTGAGTTTTATTCTTGTAATCCTATCGGTATATTTAAAAAACATAAACATGTGCAGATATCTAAGGATCATATTTGCAAGAAAATGGGAAAAACGTTAAGATACCATTTCATACACCATGGTCTGCAATAATGATTTTAGTTCAATTTTGTCCCCTTATCTTGTGCCAAGAAAGGCTGATTTATAAAGCATGTTCCCCAATCCAGAACCAGATAATACTGGAGATAATTACTATGCCTGGTTAGAGTTTAGGAGCAATTTCCTGAGGCACCACTTGTAAAAGTGAAAGAACATGCATTGGAATGAGTTCTGGTCTGCTAGATACTAAAAGGAAAATAAGGAATTGTTGCCTAGAGCCCAATCTCCAGTATCAGGTTAAATAACACAATATCCCTGATGATCCCACAGAAACTTCCATCGTGTGATTTCACTACTGTGTGGATGCACAAACTCTTTTTTAGCTTTTCAGGCATATAGAAAACTCAAATCAGTAATATCCCAATTTCATATAATTTATTGAAAAACGTAATTGCTTGATGATTGAAAAACGGGAGTTATTAAGATTGAAAGCAGAATTTGATTTTTTTTGGAAACCAAATTATATTTTTATTTCAAATAAGAAAAAAAATCCTTGTCTTTAACAAACATCTTATTAGATTCATAACATTAAAAGAACACTTGAAAGAACATTGTTTTATCTTGGAAAGAGATCCATTAAATTTTAAAGGAGATTTAATTTTGAAGATTTAATGTATAATTCAACCTAAAAAGATGTTGTTTTGTCTCAAGATATGCCAGTAATGGGAACAGTTAATCTTTTTTTTTTTTTGAGACAGGGTCTTGCTATGTCCAGGGTGGCCTTGAACTCACTATGTAGCCCAGACTAAACTCGAACTCATGGCGATCCTCCTCCCTCAGTCTCCTAAATTCTGGGATTACAGGGGTGTGCCACCATGCCTGGTGGGTACAGTTAATATTAAAACTATTGTTAGTGTTCATATTTATTTTTTAGGGTCTCTAAATCAATTCCTGTTTCCTAAATTATATTTTATTCTTAGGAATGTTGGCAAAACCAAATGAGGGAGTGAGTGGAACTTGGCAAATTAAAACAAAGACCAATTAACTAATTTAGGCCATTGTTTGTTTTTAAAAAATTCATTCTTTACTCATTTAGCTTTGACTTATTTACTTATATAAATTTTCACTTTCAGTTATTTGATTTAGTAGTGCACAGAGAAAAATACAAAAATTAGACATAAATCTAGATGTGTAAACAAAACAAAAATCCCAAGATATTTAGTATGAAGAATATACTGTTATAGTGTAGTAAGTTTTAAAAACGAAAGTCTTTTTTTCTTTTTCTAGCTTAAAAGAATAGAAAGACAGCCAGTTATTTCTTATCTAAATCTTTATTAAGAGAAAAACCAAATGTATCTAAAACAATGATTAACAACAAATTCCATTAAATATGAAACATCTTAGTTATCAAAGGTATTTAGACAATACGTTCCTAATATTTCTGCACAGCAGAAGCACATTGATTATACCGCTCACACTGTCATGCCCTCGTGAGTTTATTTTTGACCTAAGAGTACCTAAACTCACATTCAAACAAGTGTGATGATAAACTGATGTTACTAAATGTTGATTGAGTCTCGAATCTTTCACCAACTATCATTACATGATTGACGCATCCTTAGGGTGAACGCCTTTACGGACTCTGTACCACTGAGAAATAAACTGAATTCATTTTCTTTCAAGTTAGTAGTACAAGTAAAGTTATTTAAAACTGAAGGAGAAAGTGTTGTTTATATGGGTGCAATAAAAAATCAACAAGCTGTTTTGTATCAAAAGTTAGGAAACGAGAGACGTGTATAGAACAGGCGTTGATGAAAACAGTCATTCTAAATGGAGCTATTTAGTACATGATAAAGGTGTAAGCACCCTTTCAGGGCCAAGTTCCTCTTTGTAATTCCTAAAAGTTTCTTTTTCTAGTACATGTAAAACACTGAGAGATGCAGTTTTATACCTATCATGTTTTTTTAAAGATTGGCTATAGAAAAGATTACATTTTAAAATTTCTTTTTTAATAAAAAAACAAAGAAACCCAACAAATGTCCTTTCAGGGTTTTTTTTTTTCCCCCTTGCATGTAGCACAGATTCCTCAGCGTCCACTATGCTCAAAGGAAATTTCTTTATGCCACACAATATACTCTCTGACGGTGAGAATATCAAACATGGTGAAATGACCAGTGGTTTCCAAGCAGTGAGCAAGAGGAAAACAAATGCAAGACTTGTTGTAATCACTAAACATTGCAGGTTTTAATTTTTCTTAAACAATGTTTGTAAACTTGCCCACAAAAGCTGGGTAATATTAAACAGCCAGTAAGGCACTTGCCAGAGGATGAAGTGGTAAAGGCTGGATGATTGGCAATTAGTTTAACAGGAAACACTCTGTACGTACCAAAAGACACCAAAGACTGGAGTGAGGTGGTCCTATTACTGGTTTACTGTCAAACAAGAGTGGGGAAAGCCTCAAAAATGTTTGTTTCACTTTGTTTACCAATTTTCCCTGCAGAAGTCACTTAGTTATAATTTTAAAAATATATTAGGAGCTATCGATTTAAGTAACAGATCCTTTTTCAATTCAGTATTTAAAAGAATATTAACATACTTAATAGTATTTTCAAAACATCCAAGCCACTATATTTAAAAATGAATTACAAAACGAAAGATTTTAGTATAAAAATGTTCCATGTTATTAACAGTTCCATTGCAACTTCTGATGGCTTCACATTTTACAGTGTAAGCTTTGGTATAAAACATGCAAATGCAAACCAACAAGGTCGTGAGTAGTGTGGCACACACGACAGAGGAGGAAAAGGGAGCGCACCGTTGGGAGATGACATTCGCTCTTCTCCTGGTCCTTAGTTTAGGAATCTTGCTCCAACAAAACCTTCATCAGAGACGGACTCGCGAAAAAGGGGCTTGCAGCAGAACCTTCGTTTCTTTCTATATCTTCCACTAGGAGGAAGAATGGCACACAATAACTAACAAAGCAAAACCGTAGGAAAAGTAACATCGCCATCTGCTGCTTACTCACTTTACAGCAAGTCGAGATACCACATTCTAAAAACAGCACAGTTTGGCATCAACATTATTGTAAACATAGGTATGAGAAAACAATCAGCCCTTGTTATTATGTCAATAAAACATCTCATTCTACATCCCAGGTCAGAGTCTGCCAAGATCGCATGCTGTTCAGCTGCATGATTGAGGAAATAACTTTTATTTAATTTCCTTTTTCTTGATTTATTTTCCAAATTACCGTACTTGTTCAAAATTGCTTTTGTTTTGCCACCAACAACTTTGATGGTACAGCCTTGAAAAACAATATTTGTAAAATGTTAGTGTACAGATTTCAAATCTTATAACTGCAAATGTTGAGAAATATTGCTGTTTTTCCACAGGTATTAGTTTAATTGGTTTGTAAGAAAATGGCTTCTAAATCTCTTCTCAGAACACTGCTCACTTTTAATCTTTGCATTTCAGTTATACAAAGAAGTAACAAACAGTATTATTCTACCTGGGAATAAGCCCATTGTACAGTTAAACAGGCAACTAGTTGCTCACATGTTGATTTATATTTTATTCAGTGATTTTTTTCCAACTTTCATGTGTGTGTCAGAATCAGCTAGAGAACTTTGTGATAATTCACACAGGCATCTGCATATATAGCAAGTTCACTGGGAGAAGTCACTATTCTACTGGATCTTTGTTGTGGCCCTTATATGACTAATGAAGTAGTAAGAGAAAGTCTAGAAAGGAAAGTGATCATTCTTCCCTGTATTATCCTTCAAGACTAATGAAAATGAAGAAGGCCATTTCCCCAGAGGTGAAACCAAGTGACATTTTAATCCAATAATTTTAAGAAAGTGAGTCAAAGACAAATTTGTGGTCATAGTAAGGATCTATATTTTGAAAAATTTCTCTATTTATTGGCTTCTTGCTATTAAGTGGCCATGAAATTGATCTAAATCTAAGTTCTTAGACTTCACGATAATTGAAGGAGTGTTTGCATTACCTAGTAGTACAATGACACATTTCTGATTGTCTTGTTGGATGTCTGCATCATATTCTGATCAACATGTTAGATTAACACGTCCCTCTCTGTTATGTTCAACATTAGTGTAAAAGCCATAAGGATGCTGACAGATTCATTGCTCTCCTGAAGACAGTGTAAAGTTATTTTACACTGTCAGTCAGGTCCTGTGCATCTGTACATGGGATGGATACACAAGGCGCAAGAGTGCCTGGTTCACGCTTTGCTCTGCCGTACAAGAATTAGGCATGTCTTGCCAGGAGCTGGCTTTTGCTTCGGCCAGCAGCAGTGGAGAGTGGCAATCACATTCCCATAAAGCCCTGGAGGGAGAGATTTCCTGACCTCAAGTACTCCCTTGTAAACGTACCAGATGAGATACCTAATGGAGGTCAACTGTATATTCCCTTAGGGTAAAATCTGAAATGTCTTACTTATCTTTTCTCTGTCCTCACCAAAAGTTGAGCTAAACTTAAACCTTTTGTAGAAAAAAGCCACACAATCTCTTCAATGTAGAAATACAGATATGCTCATGAAAAGAAACATCATTCTTTTGAAACAAATCCACACCCATCTTCTATATGGTGGAAATGGGAAAATTGTGTTACAGACCAATGGTATGAGTTATGCGCACTTTTTTTTGTTGTTGTTCAGGATATTTTCATGGTGGCCAGAAGCGCATATTACTGGAATGATATTCTAGATCTCAAATTCAGCTTCAATATAAATATAAATTCACTGAAACAGCATGACCTGTGAAGGCCCCACAGCAACTTGTGCCCAGAGTTGCTCCCCATGGAACCTGTCTGAGATGACTGTCCAGGTGTTTGTTATGGGCTTGATTCACTTACTGAAATATACTTCCAAAGGAGCCGCTAATACATGTTTAATCACAGTTTAGAGAGTTGCCCACCAGCTCGAACATGTAAGTGTGACCATAGCACCGTATTTACAAATGTAGTACCTTATTCTGGTTAACTATAAATCAATATTTTTATGGCTAGTTGATTACACATTTATAGTGCTTTCAAAAAATGCCTGAATATCCTTTACAAATATACACTTATAAAAAGAAAGGCTATCAAAGTGCTGCTGTGCGAACAGCACACTGAGTTACAAAAGTTATTAAAACACTTTCAACTATAGGTTTTTAAAAAACATTTGACATTAACACTTGACTCTTCTGCTGGAACCACCGTCTATAAAATATGCTCCTTCGCAGAGGCCACTGTTACCAAACGCCTGACACCTCTGACGGTACCAAGTACCGGCCTTTCGGAGATAGCCCAGAAAGTTCACATTCCTCCAAAGCAACATTTTCAGATCACAGTGGACCTAATTCACACAGCGTCAACTTAAAAGTGGACGGCACTGTTGGGAGCTTTTCTACTCTTTCTGCTTCTGGGGAACTGGTTGTTTCTTGACCAGAATCTCGTGCAGACCAGGGGTTATAAAGTAGGGTTTTCCTGCAGATCCATCATTCCTTTCCAGATCTTCACCTGTATTTGCAGCAGCCAACGCAGGGCAAAAGCAGCAAGCAGCAGCAGGACAATTACATGCATTTTTATAAATTGGAGAGTAGTTGAACAGGGAAAAAAATCAGAGAAATCAGTGTTAGAAAGTCAAATATAAGACAAATTAGTGCAGTTAAATTGCTGATGCTGGAAAAGGCCAAAAGCCCCAACCTCTACAAGAAAGCATTGGCCCTCTCCCCGGGCCCTTTGACTCCCAAAGAGGTTTATTTTGGTAGTTTAAGTTAATGAAGTTTTCCATGTGCTTCAAAATCATTCTCCTTAAGTCCTGTGACCACTCCGTTCACAACTGTATAAATTGCCACATCCTGGGGGTGAAGTTAAATAGAAAGTGTGCTAAGAATACCAGTTGCCCTTGAGAGTTTAAAGTCACTTTTAACAGTAGTTCACACACTATTACAGATGAAGTTGAGCCAGGGATGTAAAAGGACTCGGCCGAAGTGGGAGATTCTGAGGCGATGGAGAGGAGAAGGAATCCAGCCTCTCCACGTCTAATCCAGTTCTCATCCGACTTAACTATGAAATGTCTTGCCCTAAATCTTTGTGTTCTGCCTCAGATTGTATTCGAAAGCTAACACTAGTATTCCCTGACTTCTCTAGCCTGTGAATTCACCTTCTTGTCTCGATTGCTTAAACTAATTGGAATTTGATAGCATGTTCACTGGTCCACCTGCTGGGTGGTTGGGGGAAGCAGCAGAACCATTCTGAAAAGCAAGCAAATGTTTGCATGGCATTAAGTTTCTCTGCAAATACATGTATTTCATTGCAGATTGTATCTATACTCTTTTGGGAATGGCAGGATTATTGATTTAGTAGATTTTAAAATTAGACCTCACACATGCATGTGACCTTTCTTACATACAAAATGAACATGATAGACACTGAACATTTTTGTTCTTTTTTATCCTTAATCTTATATCTGTATATCACATATCATATGCCTACATCATTACTACCCTCGAGGAACTAGTAGGAAGCCTGGTCTGGATCACATTAATAATCATGTACAACTATTATTCTTTCCAGCAGGATTCTCAGTGCCTTGTGATGTTAAGAAGATGCTATGCTTCTATACATAAAGTGTTTACAAATGGTTGGCATTTAAAAAGCAAATTTTCTGGGAACCAGGATAATAGGTATAAAAAAATAGAAAAATAAAAGTATAGTTCTACACAATCAGAATTTGCCTCGGGGTATCATTAAGAATAATGTTTTCCAAAGTATGATGTTACTCATCCTAACAGTTGGGGAGAGAGGAGAAATACCATATGGCTTCCCTTGTTCTTTATTATCAAAGACAAGAGCCTTTGGAGGGAAACCATTCATGTCGACAGACAGTGTACCAAATAAAACTGATTCTATGTCTGGCTTTCAAGAAGTTGGAAATTTATTAACAAATATGCATGGGAAATTTCTTATATTCAAATTTAAATCTGCCGCCATATTTAAATGGACACTATTAGCTCATGTTTTCAAAGACTGGAAACTAGTAGGTGCTAGACATTCCCTGTAATAAATTTTGAGAAATATTTTCAGCTACAAGTATAAGGGAAAGCTCTCCGAATATTGCTCTTGTGACGAGTATCTGAGACGGGTGAGGAAATCTCTGCAAATTCCAGAGTCTTGTCTCTGCCACGTGTTAGGCACTACTGTTTTCCCTGAAAATAAGACCTGAAGGGTAGGTCTTATTTTTCAGGGAAACGAGGTACTGTATTCCTGTAATGATCTCCACTCCCAACCCCAATGTGAAGGTGGCCCTCTAGTTTACTCTAAAAAGTAAACTGTTGGCTTTATACTCAGCAATGCCCTGCAAGAATTTTTCTTGCTTCTCAGGGGTGGGGATTTAGCTCAGTGATTAGAGTACTTGCCTTGAAAGCTCAATGCCACGAGTTCGATCCCCAGCACAAAAAAAAAAGAATTTTTTCTGCTTCTCTTCCAGCAATTGTGCTAGAGAAATAATCACTGAGAGTGTGTAGCTATATGGCTAATAGGTTCTGTTATTGTTTTTTTCTGTGTGTGTGGGGGGGTACTGGGGCCTTTGAACTGAGTTAACTCCCCAACCCTTTTACAAAAAGTATTGTTTTGTTCTGTTTTGAGGCAGCATCTTGCTAAGTCACTAAGTTGCCCAGCTGGGCTCAAACCTGTGACCCTCCTGCTTCGGCCTCCCAGAGTGCTGAGATTACAGGTGCACACCACCACACCTGGCCAGGTTCTGCTCTCTTACATGTCAAAACTACCTTCTCTAGATTTGCCCAAGAAAGTCACCGAAATGGAAGGCCAGATCAATGTCCTGATCGCACTAGGGTCTCCAGGTTGTTTAGATGAGGTACTAATATGAAGACATCCATTCTGTGTGTGTGACTCACACCCACTGCACAGGCGCATGGAGTGTAAATCAGTGACGAGAGCTCTAAGGATGCTGCGCATCAACTCCAAGCCCCCACGTGGGCCCAGTCCCCTGCTAGGCGTACTCCTCTCTGAATCCTGCCCATTTGTCATCATGTTATGTCGCGTGGCTTTGCCCCAGGTGTCTTTGAATCTGTTGCCATCTTGGCTTTAAGAGAATTCAGAGAGGATCCTAAAGGAATTCCCAAAACCCACTTCCCAAAGTCCAGCTGCCACCTCAGCTCTGCCCACAAACCAGAAGCGCATCACTAGCACAGATCTGAAAACATCCTGCAGCACAGAGCCATGCAGCCTGTGTCCACATCAGCAGCTGACTCCCCCATGCTCTGCGGACTGCATGGTCTCACTTGTGAATTGTTTGTGTGTGGGTGTGGCTGTGATTTTGTATTTTCCTCATAGCTTTACTAAAGTATAATTTCCCCCCAGCTTTTCTGAGGTATAATTGACAAAAAATGGTATATATTGAAGGGATGCAATGCTTTGATACATGTGATTGTGGAGCAATTACCACTATCAAGCTCATTAACATATTCAGCATCTCATATGGTCATTTGTGTGTGTGTGTGTGTGTGGTGAGAGACTATTTCAGATCTCTCCTGGCAAATTTCAAGTATATGGTACAGTATTGTTAATTACGGTCACCATTTTGTACATTAGCCCTCCAGAATGCGACATCTTGTGAATGTGAGTTTGTACCCTTTGGCCAACATCTCATTTTCCTCAGCCTGGGATTCCTAATCACCATTCTCCTCCCCATTTCTGAGTTTGAAATTTTATATTCCACATTGAAGTGAGCTGATGCAATATTTATCTCTCTGCTTTTGGCTTACTTCTCGGCAGTTATGGTTTAAAACACATCTACTAAGCAACATCTCCTTCCAGAGAAGTCCAGCTTTGCAGTCGCAGCGGGCTAACAGCAAACCCTCAAGCCAGCGAAAAGCATGGGCTTTCAGCTGCTCGTCTTCAGTTACGCTGAGGGGCACACCCGCACGCCGAATACTTACAGAAGCAGAGGAAAATTGTTTCAACGCAAGTTGCATAGACACTGAAGCAGCCGTGGGCAACTAGGTAAGATCCAATAATGACGGTCTGTAAATGGGTAAAGAAGAGACTGACAGGTCACTGGCTTTGTTTTGAAGAACAAGAAAGCAGCTGTAAATGAAAGCCATGATGAGAAAGCCTTGAGGTACTCTGTGTTAGAAAAGATTTCAGATGTAGAGACCACACAACTTTGTGTGCTTTGTCCAGAGATTGAAAAAAAATGTACTAGATTACTTGTCCATTTTCTTACTGCTTTCCCCAAAGGCTAACCGAAACAGCTCAGCTTTAGGGTCCTGTATACCAAGGTAGCAAAGCACGAGGGGTTGAGGCCACATGCTGCCCGGATTGGAATCACAGCCTGATCTCTCAGTAAGTCACTCAACCTCTCTGGACCTCCTTTATTACACTGGCAGTGGGTCAAGGAGAATGTAATTGACAGCATTTATGTCATATGGATTAAGTGAGTTAGTACACTGTAATAGATACAGCACTCGCTCACCCAGATCTCTCCCAGCTGCCCCGCCTACCCCCAGTTTGGGGAATGTAGGCAGCTGCTCATGCAGCAGTTTCCACCAGGAAATGCCCAACGGCAGGGAACTGCCTCATCCAAGGTCACACCCCTATTTAGGGTCAGCCTACGGTTTGCCTGATGTGGCAGAGGCCCAGCCTCTCCGCCCGAATTTCCTGGAATTACCTGATGGCCCAGCTTCTGCTGCTGCCCTGGCCTGCCCTCCTCACGGCCTGGGCCAGAACCTCTGGAGGAGCCTTCTGCACGCAACCTTCTACCTCAGCGGGTTTTTCTAAGGACCCAGTCTCGAGAGCAGGATGGGGGTTGGCTCTTAGCTGTCAGCTGTCATTATTTCATTTCCCATTATTAAAAAATTTAACATCTCTGGTGAATCAGAGGCGATGCTGCTCAGTTGCTGTGGCCTGATTTGTGACCCTCCCAAAAACAGCCCTCCAAATTCTTACACAGAAGCCTTAACCCCAGTGTGCAGCTGAGTCCCGTGAGAGGTGTTAGGTCAAGAAGATAGTATCTTTATGGAAGGGTCAGCGCCCTTCTAAGAAAAGATGCCAAAGGCATGTTCGCTCCCCCTCTGAACACCAGGCTTCTTCCCCCATCGGGAACTGAACGAGACAGCACCAAGATCTGAGACTTCCCAGCCATCACCGCCAGCAATACATTTCTATTGTTTAAGCCACCCGGTCTAAGGTACTTTTGCTATAGTAGCCCCAACTGAATAAGATGCCAGTTCTTACCAGCAAAGGTACCCAGTAGTAATTTAAAGATGTTGGTCCTCCCAAAATCGCCGGCATTTTTTCTGTAAACAGTAAGAAGCCCAGGATACCTACATGGAAAAGGCAGAACATATACGAGTCTACATGACGCGTTTGCAAGGTATACAGCTTTTTGTAGTAAACCATTTTTTCCAAGCATCTTTTTAACTTTTTATTGTTTTTTATTCTTATTGCTTACCTATAAATGCAGAAACTAGAATTTTTCCCAGGAGTAATACAAAATGTGTAACTTCATCCGTAACTGCAACTCTGAGTATTAGAAAAAAGAAAGTACAATACTATGTTTACAATACATTTGCGACTTGATGTTTGTGACAGTAAATAACTTATGAGTCCATTTTGATGTATTTGTACTTTGCCAAAATTGTACTTGGCAATTGTGAAATGCAAGAAATGAGAGGAGAACGCAGGGATGAAGTTTTGACTTATTTTTAATGAAGTGAGAAGATGGCATTGTAGCACTTTGGGGTTCTGAGCAGTGGCGGCATCAGCCTCTCTCTACTTGGAGATGCAGACGCCCTGAATCCCAGGGATGAGGTGTGTGTTCTATGCTTTTGTCCACTCAGCCTCCATCATTTTTGAGATGATGAAATGGCCAGTGTGAAGATGATGGTGTGATTCATCTGGGCAATTTCTTAAGCAGAGGGCATCATAAAAAGGAGTAAATGCTAGTGGCTATAAAAAATTTAGGTGGAAGATGGAAACAACAATTCTTACATCTGAAAAGAAACTGGTGATATGAGAAAGGAGATTTAAGTCTCTCAATTTAAAAGACGCTATTTGTGCCTAACAAGGTTACCAATACTTTGGATACCAGCATGTGAAGATTAGGATGCTTTGAGACTCATCAAATTGTCTCTTGTAATTTTCAGTCGGGTTACTTACTTTAAAATATTTCTCATCAGAAGATTGAAAGCATCTCTGGCTGATCTGCAGAAGTTTTGGCCATATATTGCAATCTGAGGAAGACAATGGATATTATTTCAATTTCAGCATGCTTTGATAAAACCAAAGGACGAGCTAATCCACTGCCAGGACAATACCAACAATAGTTCCTGTCACCCATACTGGTACCTCCCCCACCCTCTTTTCATCATTTGGGTCTGTGGGACGCCCGGGACCTGCGTGTCTCAGTTCTGCTCAACTCTGGGTTAGTGACGGAGCGCTCTTCTCATGCTGTGCGTCCCCAGTATCTGGGGGATTAGGCAGCCTTCAACAGAAGCTAGAGAAATGCTTTGGCTAGAGTCTGTTGTTCAGTGGGTTAAATATTATAGTCTCAACATCAAATTTTATTCCGAAGGCAACGCAATGCCTTTCACTGTACTCGATGTACTGATTAAAAGGCTCAACACAGTACTCTCACTGGAGGTGAATTAATGCCTATGAGAAACGTCCATGCCTATAAGTCTATAACCATGACCATTCTAACCACTTCCTGAGACCCTGTGTCACTGTGACAATAAGCAAATGTCATAAGGGTGTTGGATTATAATTTATGCTGTTATCTGTATGTCCTCCAAGAGCCTCATGGACTCATAGGTGCAGCTTTTGGAAGGTGTTTGGATTATTGGGGTTTAGGAGGTGGGTCTGGTCAAAAGAGGCAGGCCACTGGGGTCGGGGCCTGGAAGGGTTTATCTCCTTCCTGTTCCTCCCTGAGCTGTTTCCTGGCCCCCACGGTGTGAGCTCCTCTCCTCCACCATGTCCCCATGTCCCTCTGCCGTGGCACCTTGCTTGGAGCCAAATGACTATGGACTGCAGCCTCTGCAAACTATGAGCCAAAATCAACCTCTCCTCCTGTAATTTGCAGGTGTGTATTTTGTCCCAGCAACGAAGAAAGTGACTAAGATATGTAGCTTCTAAATGATGAGAGAATTATATTTCCAGATCATGCGTTAAAAGAAAAAAAAAAAGCTCTGTAGAAATCTACATAGTCACATAGGAAAGAAGTAATAAATTATATCAGCGCCCACACATTCCAATGCATAGCTGACAAATAGGATCAGACTTGCCCTTAAAATTATGTAAATCCCAGAATTAGAAAGATGTTTTCTTCTTCCAGTGAAATTAAGCTTTCCTCCTAATAAAATGTCAAAGTCAGATACACCATTGGCAGTCTAGCATCCTTTTAAATTTCCAATGTAAATAATATTTACTCTCATGGAAAGCTACTGAAAGTACTAGTAGAGTATGGTTGATCCTGCATTGGGTTCACAAATCCACGTTTCAGCAGGGCGATACATTCGACTGTGCTGATATCAAAGTGCAGCAGCAGGAGCAACACAGACATGGGGCTGGGTTTGCAAAACAGCAACTTACTTATTTAAAAAAAAAATTCTACTTACCATAATATAGGCATTTTTGTTTAAAAACTTTACCAGTTTCTCCAAACACCAGAAACAGCATCCCAGACAGCATTTTAGGAATTTAGAGATGGTGCTCTGGGCATCTAGAAGAAGATATTTAAATATACAGAAAATAAATATATCAATAGAAAGCTTGCATTGTAACCATTCTTAAGTGTACAATTCAGTGTGACCTTGAATACACTTGCAGTGTTGCGAGCCCATCACCACTATCCATTTTCAGAACGTTATATCATCTCAAACAGAAATTCTATAACATCCCACAATAATCCCGCCCCCCCAGAGCCTCTTGTAACCTCTAATAGCCTTCTGTCTGTACGAATTTGCCTCTTCTACATACTTCGTGAGTTGTACACAATGTGTCCTTCCATATCTGCTTATTTCACTGGATTTAAATGTTTTCAAGGATCGTTATTTCATTCCCTTTTAAGGCTGATATTCTATCATATGTTTGTAACACATTTTGTTTTTCCATTCAACTTTTAAGGATATTTGGATTGCTTCCATCATTTGGCTATTGTTAATAGTGCTAATATGAATAGTGGTGTGTGAATATCTGTTTGCTTCCTTGCTTTCCTTTCTTTTTTTTAGTATATCTTTGGAAGTGGAGTTTCTGGATGGATTGGAAATTTTAATTTTGACTTTTTAAGGAACAGCCACACTGTTTTCCACAGTGAATATACCATTTTATGTTTTAACCAACAACATATAAAGATTCCAATTTTGCTATATCCTTAGCAACACAAGTTGTTTTTTGTGTTTGTTGTTGTTCTTTTTATAGCTACTGTAATGAGTGTGACGTAGTATCTTGATTTCTCAGATGACTAGTGATACTGAGTATCTTTTCATGTCCTTACTGGCCATTTCTATATCATATATCATCTTCGGAGAACTGTATACTCAAGTCTTTACCTTTTTGGCTGTTGAGTTGTAGATCTTTACTAATCTTTTATCTGGTATATTATTTGCAAGTATTTTCTTCCATTATATGGGCCCTGCTCTGTCTCCTCCTCCTCCTCCTCTCTCTCTCTCTCCTTCTTTACTACTCCTCCTCCTCTTCTTCCTCCTTCTTCTTCCCCTTCCCCCCTCTCTCTCTCTCATTCCCTGCCTCCCTCCCTCCCTCGTGTCCTTTGATGCCTAAAGGCTTTTAATCTTGATGCAGTCAAATTTATCTTTCCTTTTCTTTCCTATGCTTTTGGCACAATGGCCAAAAAACTAAACCAAATCTAAGGTCATGAAAAATTTTTCTTATGCTTTCTTGTAGTTTTATAGTATTACCTGTTATGTTTAGGTCTTTGACCCATTTTAAACTAATGTTTATTTAATTTAGTGTAAGAGTCCAGTTTCATACTTTTATATAGGGATGTTCAGTTTTTCCAGCACCCCACATTGAAAAGACTGATCTTTTCATATCAAATAGTTTTATGTGTGAGGGTTTATTTGGGGGTTCTGCCCTAGGTCTATATGTCTGTCCTGTGCCAATATTGCACTGTTTTGATTGCTGTAGCTCTGTCTTTGGAAACTGAGAAGTACGGCTCCTCCCACTTTGATGTCCCTTTTCCAGATTGTTTTGGCTATTTGTTAAGGCACATTATAAGCAGAGTTCACGTGTTTGCAAACTATGTTTCATTAAGAAGACTTATGCCAATGCTGCCCACATATTTTACTAACATGACTTGAGCTCTAGAGTTGGTGCTACCTACCAGGAACTTCTGCTACGCTTCTCAGCAGAAACATATTAAAATAGAAATCTTAATCTCCTTTCTGAAATTTGCCTTTCAGGCTTCTGCATCTTAATAAATAAGATCACACAAGTGTTTCTTTTCCTTCCC
>PVJO010002467.1:82160-143078 GCA_004026905.1 Hystrix cristata
CCCCCCCCCCCGCCAGCTTCAGTCTTCAGCACCCCCCCACCCCAATCTGTTCTCTTTCCATAAGTCTGGAAGTCTGAGACACAGTCTCAAGCCTTACTTTTAAGACGTCTGTCCAAGTATTCTAGGATCATTTTAAACATTTGAACTAATGCAAGAATTAATGATCCAAACGCTAGGGATCCAGTGTGATACCTAGGCAAAGATAAAATGAGAACAAAAGTTAAAATATCTTTACTATTAACTATTAGGTTGCTAGCTGAACAATTTTCAGGTAAAGGGGATCTTCAGAAGATTTTATTCAAATCAATAAAGGTCTCCATAGATGGTTTTAAATCATATACATCTGTCTTATCCTTCATTTATCAGTAGTGTGTTTTCATAAAATACAATGTTTGACCTGATCAATGAAGATATAGAGCCAAATTAATCCTTAGTCTTTCGTTTGACATTCTCTCCTACTCTTTCCTACCTGTAGTAACCTATTGGTTTAGAAAGAATTTGCCTAAGTAGGGATTATAAAACTGTGGCTGTAAAACCAGATAAGCCAATGGGTATCCATGAATCTTGAATCCTACTTTAGAGCCCATGTGTACCTTGCCACTTGAATTAATGAGCCCAGACTGAACGACAAGCACACTAAACATAAATGAGGAAATGAGTGTAGAGTTTAACATGGAGCTTACCGTACGGCTTGTCCAAATGCTGTGAAAAGTGGAAGTGGTGGGATGTCATCAGGTTTTTTCGTGGCCCAGTAATAACTAGCAAAGGCACCAGCAAGGGTACATTGACTCAATGCAGCGATAAAGTTTATAAGCCAGAGAAAGACAAATAGATTGTACAGATGCAAGATGGTTATGTATTGATGGTACAGACTTTTTCCACCATAGAAAGCGAAGTTACAGCGAGCCCCAGGGCAAGCTTTGGGAACATCAGTTGTATTAAAAATCTGTAGTCAGAAAAAATCAGCACGAGAATATTATATGCCATCTCACAATAACACTCACCGCCTTTTCCTCTTTTGTAGCTCCAAGTGCATATCTTGCTTTTTCTCCCTAAGCTTTTGTTACTCCTCTATTTGCTAACATATCACGTTAAACCATTCTTTAATACACTCTGGAGAGCATCTAATTTTTAATCATATGCTCACCACTCGGCACCCACTACAGTTTCAAATTTATTGATGTTTTCATTAACCATACCAGCTTCTCAAGCATGTGATAGGAGAAGAAATCCCAGCAAATGGTGATGCCTTCTCTCCATTCTACCCACCAATTTCAGTGCTTTCCTGCTAACACCCGACCCACCCTCCCCTTCTGTACGTAGTTATCAGTGAGTAAGAGCTTAGCAGCTCTGTTTTAGGACGACGCCTACGATTGAGTATGAAATGTAGTAGAATTCTGCAATGAAGTAAGTAAACGAGGAAGTTTCTTTACTTACCTTTGGGTCACAGGTTTCATTTTCATGAAGACATTGCCCCTCTGGGGCTGAAACTCTGTAAACAGGTACCCCTGACGTAGCCAAGTAACTGAATGAGCTCTATTAAGGACAATTTGCTGGTAGACTGAAAATAAGTTGACAAGGCAGTGACACAGCTAACTCCAAAATCCACAGAGAAATTAACCTCAAAAATCTTCTAATACTGCATGTTAATGATTCAGCCATCTTTCAGGCCTAGATTAAGGTAAGAGTGGCCACACGTACAGATTGGCCCCCCAAAAGAGTCAAAATTTTAGGGGTTTCTTGGTTTATATTTTCTAAGACAAAATAAAGCAAATCTACCATATGACCCTTTAGAGGAAATTAAATCAGCAGAATGCAACTCTTTTATGACTTGGAGAACAAGTCAGTTATTTCTTCAGGGTACTTCTCGTCTTCCCAAGGGTAGGAAATGCAAGACACCAACTCCAGGTTTCTGAACAGTGATGTGGAAATGAGGTTTAAAGAGGTAAAATACCGAAGGATACACTGCCGTCACGCTCCAGTACGAAAAGCAGACTGAGAGCAAGACGAAAGTTAAAATTGGATAAACTAACGTAGTAGGGATGTAGCTGATGGCTCTGAAATAAAACAGAATGTGTTCATTGGCCTCTGGTGTAGACACAGAGTAACGAGAATTTACTTTGACATGACACAGCTCATTTTCTTAACAAAGTATTCAAAAGTCTCTATTGTCAGCCTGTTTATAAATTACACCCACGAATTTGTGGGCAAGAAGCGATCATTCTATTACCACCTTCTCATAGTAGTCCTTTAAGTAATTCCTTAGCTCTTTTTTTTCTCCTGGATAACTATTTCTTTGACATTTTTCCGTAAGATTTGTAATGTTTGCCAGCTTAGTTGTGCTGTCTCTAACTACTTCTTTTAAATGACTCTTTTGGCATGTGTCAGTGGATTACAACCATATTTGATCGAACTATTGAAAATCACTATGGAAAGCTTATCAGTCTGGAAGTGTTGACATGTTTTAGATTTCCTTTACATTTGTTACCTTTTTTGTCTCATCATTTGGCTATGTTGTTCTCTCCTTTCTCCATTTACTGACTTTAAGTGCATTACTAGGTTTGGTTTTGGTTTTGTTTTTGTTTTTTTGATGCGGGAGATCGAACTCAGGGCCTCGTGCTTGTGAGGCATTACTAGGTATTTTAAAATTTACTTTGTATTCTTATATCCATTTCTTCCGGCACTTATCTTCTCCTGAATAAACTATCTACCTTGTATTGGGTGTTTATCTCACACACACACGCGCACGCACACACACGTGCACATAAGTTTAGAACACACATTTAGGTTTAGAACAAGTGGGGCAAGTTACAGTGAACTGCACGATAACATACTAGTTAAGAAATAAACCCAGAAAATCAGTAGTTTTCAGTGGATAATGATAGGGTGACAGTTATTGTTGGAAAAAGAGAGAGTTTAACAAACTGCTTGTTAACTGTTTAAACTACTGGCTTCAGGTGGCACTATTATTATAATAATAATGTGGCAATTTTGTTAAAATAGTCCTTAAAGATGATTAAAAGTAATTTGGTTCTTGATCCTTAACAACTTAGTTTCCATCATTCTCAATAGAAAGTATGGTTCTGGCTTTATAGGAATGTGTACCTTGTTTCTTCCACGAATAGTTCAGAATTTTAGAGTACATATTAATCTGAAGTGACCTTTGGGAATAATTTGGAAACTATAGGTGTTATTGCCTCTCAACATGAATCTTATGAAAGACTTAATGTTTATTTCATAACTTTTTTTTTTAATAAAAATGGCTGTAGGTATTAAGTGTTCCCGAATTGTGAGCTTTATATACAAAATATATAGCCTGGTACTCCTAGAATAAATTATGCTGTTAGAAAAATTTTCCTTTGTACAGAAATAATAATAGCATATAACTGACTATAGAATTATGGTGATTTAAAGTTTTACAAAATAGTTAATCGTTAATATTAACATATGACCCACTCTAGAAATACTGTAACATATAATAGCATAGCTAACTGTTATATAGAATTTTATTACTTTCATATCTACATTTGGTGTTCAAAGATGCTAACACACAGACTAGACAAATTTTTATCCTGTTTTACCATATGACAACTGAGATCTGAGAATGTTAAAGGACTTGTGGGTGGTGACCTTTCTAAGTGGCTGAGTCTAAACTTGACCAAGTTCTTCTTGAGTGGAAAATAGTTTTCTTTAGCAAGTCATCCTAAGGGGAAAATGGTGTGGGGCGTGTATTCAATGTGGTGGCTGAACTAACTGATAGATACATAGTCTGAGGGTCACATTAAGGGCCTTACTTGCTCCCTTCCTTCAGCAGGACAATGGCCAAACGAATTCGTTTCCTCAGGAAGATCAGCAAGAGGATGATAGTCACTTCAAGGATGCAGAGTATTATCACTTTGGGGAGGAAAAAAAAAATCAGTCTGTGATACAAACCAATTCAAAGAGAATACCAAACTTCCTGTGTGAAGGTTAGGACAAGGCTTTATGATTATTTCTACCAATCCTGATACCTCATAGTTTAAGCAGCGCTACCGCTCCAAAATGTTGCTCTCAGAAAGTCATTTTTGACACCTCTAAGGAATTAACAAAATAAAATTAAAACCTTCAGCTAGAGCTTGAACAACTCAATTGAACAGGCTCATTTCATCCATGAACACATTTCACATCACTTTAAGAATCGGGCGTGGAAGCAATGAAGAAGGGTGGCTGTAGGCAGCGCTATTTCAGATGTACTCACTGTTAGTTCACTGAGAAAGAAACCACTGCAGGATAAATTTTAGGCTGTCTACCTTGCCCTCTACAACTATTACTTGTCCTTGCGAACAGTGCAGGCTCTTGGCTGCTCTGGGTTTATTCTTGGACCACTAATTGATGGAATCAGGGTGTAAACCAAACCGAACACAGCCAGTAGAAATCTTAGAACCCAAACTAGGGGACTCTCGTTCAGTTTTGACGTCTATATAACTCTTGATCTGAGGGTTTAATAAACAGCAAACTGTGTCAAAATTATCTTTACGTGGAGAAAGTGAATCTGCCGAGAAAGAAATATATGTGTATAAAAAGTAAAATGTATTATACTGGAAAAGGGAAGAAAGTGTTCAAATGGGAAGGGGAACAAGGGAAGGAGTGGGGAAAAAGGAACAGAGGGACAAGAGAAATAAGGAATAGAAGGGAAAAATGGAAACAAAGCTTTTGACAATAAGGAGGGAGAAGGGGGTGAGGGGAGGGGAGGGGAATGGGAAAAAAGAAGCAGCAAGATACATCATGTACAGGTACAAATCCCCTACGATGAATGTTATCACTATGTACATCTGAAATGTACCATTAAAATAAAATTTTAAAAAAAGTCAAAGAAAAATCTTGGGTTCTTTTGGACTTGTGTTTTGGATCCACTTAACCATGCATGCTTTTCACTTTTTTACTTTTTTTTTACTTTTACTTTTTTATAGTTTGATGAGCCACCTCTATATTTTTATAATAAATATCTTCTTTCTCTGTCCCTGTCCTGTTCCAGTTATTTCTCTTCATTTGCTAGCTGAATTAGTATTTTTGTAACTTTGATGACATATAGACTTATATTTTCTCATTTCTAACACCCACTAATTTAGTAACAAATTTTTATGAAAAATAAAGAAACTTTTCGGTGGACGTCTATTCAATTTTGTGATGCATTCTGATTTCAGATTTTTTTTTTTTTGGTGCTGGGGATACAATTCAAAGCAAGCACTCTACCACTTGAGCTAAATCTCCAACTCTAGAAATGTTAAAAAGTAGAAAGGTATGGATCCTAAAATTATAAAATAAATATGGTATTGCTTGCAACAAACTTGAAAGTATAGAAGAAACTTCATGGAAAATTGAAGTTTTACCCTTGAAAGAATCCCTTCTATAATCACCTTCCTAGACAGTTATTCTGTTCATGTTTGAATATTTTCAGTGATGGACAGCTCATGATTTCATTCTATTGTTATGCCAGTAAGAATCTGGTATTATATCACGCATCAGAAAACATCTCCAAGTAAGTACAAATCAGTTAATCCAGAGGTGTGAGAGGAATTTAGTAATATATCATCTTGCTTCTACATCTTCTTTTAGTTAAACTATGATTTATGTTTTTTTTATTAGTATATGTTTGCTGTACATAGAGTTTACAATCATCTTAGGGAGTGAGTTACATGTACATAATACAGCTTTTTTCTTTTTTTAATCACATTCCCTCCCCCTTCCCTCCTCCTTTAATTCTCCTTTCCCCATTTTCATTCTTGCCGATTATTAACCTTAGTTCATATTTATGGCTTATAATGTTTACATTCATTGAGGTTATTAAATTCCTGTACACAGTATATCTTAAGCTACTTCTTTTCCCTTCTCCTCACCCCTCGCCCACATTCTAGTTTCCTAGAACACTAACTTGTGCCTTACATTATTGTGTGTAGCCATATTATGTTGAATTTTTATCTTTGAACAAATCTAAGAACATAAAATATATATCAGAATCACTATATATTCTGAAATTACATTGTTAAAGAATATTATATACTAAATTTAAACCTTTATGAAGTGATACATCAAAATGACTTTATTAGAGAAATTTAGATCTTTTGAATTTATAGATTACATACCCTCTTGTGTTTAATAAGAGCAAATAATAGAAACATATTTGATGTCTTATAAAGCTGGCAGTATATGTAATTCTATTACATAAGAGAGGAGAAGACTGAGAACAAGGGGCTAAAAAATGTACCCAAGGTCACAGAGTTAGTTATGGCAGAGCTGGAAACCATCTCCTAACACAACCTAGGAGTCATAAAATTATAATTTTTTTGTATTTATAACACTGCTTATTTTCAGCATTTAGATCAATAAGTATATCTTCGCCTGTATCCCCTCATCTCAGGTACACGAGAGTGACCAATGAATGGATGTCTGATAAACAAGTTAGGAAACCTGAGGCTCGTTTGAAAAGAAATTGGTATTGCTAGATTTGAAATTTTAAGGGCAAAAGAACCCACTGTATTTTCTTAACAGAACATCTCTTAAACTTTCCAAAGGCAGTCACTCCTTTCTGAGTCAGCAGGGAGTGACCATAAAACTGGTAGCAGAGATCCACTCAAGAGTACAGCTAAAAGTTTCAACTCATAGTGGATGGAAACTGTGTGCTTTGGGAAGCTCAAACAATAGTAAGTGGACCACTAAGGAGACGTGGATTCACCCAGATTCGGGTAAAGTGATGAGGATGCAATTCCTAAGCTGCCTAATTTTGTAGTTAAGAAAACTTACAAATGAGACAATTGTTCCATAGCATATTTTTAAAAATAATGTTGAAGGAAAATAGTCTTCAGGAGCTAGAAACGGGAAAGCAAAAAGTAAGAATGTGGCATTCTGATCAAATTTTAGCCAAAGAAAAGAGAAAAACTGAATGTGGCAAAGAATCTGGTGGGGATGTCTGTGCTGCCCAGCCAGGTCATCGAAGGCTGCTTCAGCCTGAAGAAAACGCCTCCCAGGGCTGCCCGAGCCCCTCTGCTGAACAAAGGTCTCCTTGATGATCTTGCCCCCGACTTTGATCCAGGAAAGCGGTGTTCTAAATGGGATATGTCAGCCTTCTGCTCACAGGAAGAGCATCTCTTTTTTTGGTGCTGGGATTGAACTCAGGGCCTTGCTCTTGCTAGGCAAGAGCTCTACCGCTTGAGCTATATCCCCAACCCTGCAGGTGTGAAATAAAAGGGCATTGTGGTGACGTAAATGGTTCTGTCCTCAAAAGCCTGAGGGTTTTTTTTTTTTTTTGGTACCGGGAATCGAACTCAGGGCCTCATGCTTGCAAGGGCCTGAGGGTTTTTGAATGATGAAGCAAAATCAAAATTCCCAATTTATGGAAATGGGCCCCAGGCCCAGACCATGCTGCACCACCAGACAGGAGCCCTTCGGAGGGGCTCTCTGGGCTCTTTACCAGGCTTCCTCCAACGTGGCAAGGAGCAATATGAAGAACGTGGAGATGAATTTTTACAGCAACATGGAACTAGATTAAAGAACACAAGTCTCTGTGAAGTGCAAGGAATATTATAATAAAACCATTCTAGGAATATAAGATTAAAGTTATTTTTAAATCATCTTGCTTTAAAAAGTGTTAGTATTACCCTTAACTAATTCAATAATCTGAATAAACATTTCAAAATATATATTTATTTTCAGTTGATTACAATTCCTATAATGGTTCAAATGATTTGTTATGAAAAATTGTTTTATATTTTTCTTTCATTTAAAAAAGTTTAAAAATCAAGCATAATTTCTTTTTAAACACCTTTCTTAGATACCAGGTTAATGTTTACAAATGTCCATTATCAAACCATTTTAAGTTGAAGGCAAATGGCTTGAGAGCTTTGTAAGGTAGTATTTTCTTATATTATACGATAAATTCTCATCAGTGGCTTTTCCATTTACTATAGTTTGCAGATGTTTACCTATAATTATATTAGTGGTAAATGTATTTAGCAGGTTACATCAGCCTAAGCTTTCCCTTAGATGAAAAGTTTCTCATTATTACAATTTTAACAAAATTAATTTAAAAGTCTACTCACTTAATATGAACCATGTCTGTTTCAATTGAAAGTACGTGCTTATATTAGTCTGGATCCCAATGCTATAAAGAGTTAATGTAGATTCTGGGTTTTTCTGAAGTTTGATGTATTGCTGGAAACAGTAAAATATTCCTTAAAAAGAAGAAAAAATGAATAGAAAATATTATCTTCTGAAAGAGAAGCTATATGATTATTACACATACCTACAAGGAACAGATCAGTATGATCATTTCCACAAGGGGAAGAGTCATATTAACATAGTAATTATCTTATTTTGGATCCAACAGTCTAAATGTGCTAATGGATTTGATACAAAAACTTTCAGTATTTATCTGGATGACTGTGATAATATCGCACTTTAAATATACTCTTGACTGATAACAACCTTACCGTCCGTTGGAAGGGACTGGTTACGTAAATCATGGCATATTTGTTCAGTAGCAAAATGTGTTGAAATCTCCTCTGCTGGAGACCCTTACTCAATACCAATTTAGTATTTATTGGCTTGTTTACTTATCCCTGTAATTCTATGAACTTTGAGGCAATTTTAACATGTATATACTTTTATGATTGGTCTGGTTTTAGTGAAGAGAATCCTTTCTATCACTAGCATTTTTTGCTTTAAAATCTATTGTGTCTAATTATTATGGCTTCTACTACTTTCTTTTGTTTAATTACTGTTAGTTTTTTAACCATTCTTTCACTTTCGAATGTTGTATTTTCTTATGTCTTGTGTGACCTTTGTAAATAAATACAGCTCCAATTTATAAGTGTATATTTTAATCTGACTTGACAGTTTCTGTATTCTAATTGATGAATGCAATATATTTATATTTAATGTATCGTATGTTTGTATTTATTTCTAACTTCCTTTGTCTTTCTTATTCCACTCTGTGTCCACATGTCTTTGCTTCCAATTCTTCTCTTCTAGAGAGTCATCGGCTTTTGCTTATTTTTGTCCCATTTTTTTCTCTTCTGGTTTGGAGCTGTTTACTGTTTTTATAATTATCCTTGAAAATCTGCTGCATGCCTAATAATCAAGTTTAAAGTTGAATATTTTAAGAAGGAAACAAGAACTTTATCTCACTTGATAATCATGTCAATTATGGTTATTGCTCAACATTTTAGTTACATACATTTTACTAAAAAATTGATACTACAGTTATTGTTATCTTATACAGGTGACATTTGTTTCACTTTACCTACATGTTTATTGGCTCCTTTCCATGTCCAATAGCCTCACTTGTATCGTATGACCTTTTGTGGAAAAATTTCCCTTTTTCCTCTCACTCTCCTTCACAACTGCACTCAATCCATGAGGAAACAAAGCTGTTTTACATTCAGAACATACAAGAGCGTCTTCCTTGGTTACCTCTTTGTTCCGGGTGTCCTGTGTGTGCAGGTGGCTTACTGTAATCGCCACCTCATGGTTCCTGTCCCTTCCACCCGTGCCTTGCTGCAGTCATTCTCAGCACATGAACCACAGCATCATGCCAGCACATCTCTCATCCACTCCAAATGCTAGTGTCCCCGTCACACTCAGCCCAGCAGTATGCAGCAGTGCACACATTCTACGAGCTCATCTCCTAATGCCTCCTCTCAGCACACCGGCCCGCCAGCCTCCAGCCACTTCTCCAGCACACTCTCCTCCTAGGACCTTTGCTCTAGCTGTTCCCGCTGTCCAGAACTTTCCCCTCATCTCATCTGCTAACTGCATTGCCTCCTCCAAGTGGCTCCTCAGATTTCTTCTCAAAAAGAACAACCTGCAGCTGGGGCTATAGCTCAAGTGATAGTGCTTGCTGAGCATGTGCCAACCCTGGGTTTGATCCCCAGCTCTGCAAGGGGAAAAAAGAAAGGGAGAGACGGGCTTGGTGGGGGGAGAGAGAGAGAGAGAGGAAGAGAGCGAGAGAAAGGAAGGAAGGGAAAGGAGGAGAGAGAAAAGCATGAGGGGGAGGGGGCAAAGATGAAGAGAAGAGGAGGGGGAGGAGAGAGCAGAGCAGAGGAGAGGAGAGGAGACCAGAGATCTTTCCTCTTAGTACTGCGATTTTTTACATTTTTACTCCTTACCCTAACATGGTGTACCCGACTCCCTCTAGTACATAACTTGCTTAAGGTATGAGGGTCAGGAGAATAAGAGCCTTTGTGTGCTCACTGTTATATGTGGAGTCTAGTATAATGCCTGTGTGCAGTAATTACTCAGCTGATATTTACTGAACAGATACAAGAATGTATAACTAGATATGGATTTCTCTTTATTCTCTTGGTATAATTAGAGCTTTCTGTGTCTAAGGATCCATATTTTCATTAGTTTCAGAAACTTTTTCAGCTAATAATTTTCAGATATGGTTGATACATGTTAGATCATTCTCGATCTACTGTGTGTCAAGCACAGGATCATATTTTTGTCCTCTTGTCACATTCTGTTGGGTTTTAAGTAATTACTTGTGATTCATTTCCCAGTTCATTACTTCTCCATTTTGCTGTTTAACTTATCAATTAATGTTCAATCTAACAATTCTTTTATTTTATAAAGTTCTATTTGGTTCATTTTCATGTTTACAAATGGGATCAAAATATACAGTAAATATTTAAATTAAAAATTTATTATCATAAAAGACACATTGCAATTAATCCCCCTCCTCATTTTGAACACCCTTATCCCCTCATTCTTGCCACTTTTTGAAGCAGTTCTGGAAGTCCTCTTTCATGTATTTACGAGGTATGATCAAAAATGCAGTGAATGCCATGGCTGAACACTATGCAATGGAAAGGCAGACTTGTAAAAACATTCCAGTGTGTCCTCATCCACCTGTCTAGATCTGGCACCACATAACTCATGTCTCTTCCCCCAAATCAAAACGAGTGTGGAAGGTAAATGTCTTGAATCAATTCAGGACATCAAGGCCACTAAAGACGTGAGAGAAAACTTCCAGAACTGTTTCATAAAGTGGCAGCACAGATAGGATAAATAAGTGTGTTTAGAGTGAGAAGTGGGTATTTTGAAGGGGATAACTGCAAGGCATCTTTTCTTAAAATGATTTTTTAAAAAATGTAAACGCTCACCATATTTTTCTATCACACAGCATACCTGGGCATTTTGTTGATTTCTTATTTTTACGATTCTGTCTTTAATCCTTTAAACATTTTATACACAATTACTTCATGTTCTATATCTATTAATTTAAATAAATGATGTTTATAGCTTCTGTTGATATTTACACATGACTGTGTCCTTGGGTGTTTGGTAATTTCCTGCTTTCTTGACCTTAATCTGTGGACACCTGGTGGCCTACACTGAAGCAGGTACACCTAGAGAGGCTTTGCGTTTGTTTCTGTTGGCACCCAAAGGGCGCTAACAAACAGGGGCCATGTCAAATACGCTCCTTGCTGCAGACACTCCGTGGACCCCTGCCTGCCGTGGGCTCAGGCCTCGGCCTCCTGACTTCAGCACTTCCAGCTCCGCCTAGTTTTTCCCATGTGCTTCCTACTCAGTTTGCCTCTTTGATTTTAGCTTCTGGGTTAAAGGGGAATCACAAAAATAAGAAACCAACAAATGACCATATATACTGTATAAGTGAAAAGTATAGTGATAAAAAATTTTCTTTTGGGGGAAAATTCCTTTATTTCCTTCAAACTTAGTGCTACAGCTTGGATGTTACACACCTCCTCTGAAGGTTCATGTGTTAAAGGTTGGGTCCCCAGGGTGGCGTTGTTAGAAAGTGGTCCAATTATTAGGAAGAAAGGGCTGATGGGAGGTCTTCCTTGGAAGGCAGTGTCCCGGAAGGGGCTATGGGACCCTGGGTTGCTTCCTCTTTCTCTTTATCTATGTTGCTTGTGATGGGAACAGTTTGGTCTACAAGGTACTCCTGCCGTGATGTGCTTGCCTCATCAGGGGACCAAAGCAATACCCACCAGCTCCCCGTGCCGGACTGGAAACTCAACCATGAGCCAAAATAAATCTTTTCTCTTTATAAATTAGTTGCCTCAGATATTTTGTTATAATAATGGGAAGCTAATTCACTTATCAAAACAATGTATTACATTAAAAAAAACACAATTTTATACCATTATTTCACAGCTAAGCAGTGCTTTCCGATTTCCTTTTCTTTTTTTGCCTTCTGTCTTCTGTCCTAGATATTTTTAAAGTTATGATTTATGGGCTTCAAATCCTCTCTCAATGATATTGCTGCATACCAAACAGCAATAGCAACAACAAACACCCTTTATTAATGCATACAGCTCCTATTACCTAGTCGAAGAAGGAGAGGATCGCACAGTTAACATGTGACAGACCTGGGGCTGTTCCTTTTTCAAACTCCAAGACCGCCTGCCTCCTAACTTGTCCTGCTGAGTGAGAATTATCCCACCGGCGTACATGAGCACTTGCCCACCAGTAGTCTGGCTTTTTTTTCCCCCTTAATGTGACACGTCCACATTCTTTTGTGCCCTAGCATATGAGTTGTTCTAGGAAATGATTGGTTTCTTGTTATATGCAGAAAAGCAGTTGTCCAAGATACAAGCAGAAGTCACTTGCGTTTAGTTTTACTTGCTTATAATTCCCAACCTCACTGGACATTTCCTCAACATAAACAGCTTCAAGTGCAGCTCCCAAGCGATTAACTGCCAGGTCAGCACCACCTATGCAGTCAATAGGGAGCTAACGTTGACTGTTTTATGTGCACTTTTTGTATATTGATTACTTTTCTCCCTTTTGCCATTATCTACATGATACCACAGCCAAGCTCAGATTTCTTCTGCCTCTTAACATAACTCGGTGAACTCAACAGCAGACATCATTGCCTTCCCCCTCTTGGTGACAAAGAGTGAATCACACTGACCAGCCCTCCAGTGGTAAAGGGCAGGGAGGGACATGAAAACAAGACTTTTAAATAAGAGCTTTCCGCGGAGTTGCTGGTGAGTTTGGGGACAGCAGTCCCTCACCAGACTGGCCCACTTCTGGCCTGTCACCTGGCTGTGCCTGTGAGGAAGTCCAGATTCCGGAGCAGCTGCAAGGCAGGGACAGATAAAGAGTATCTATCAAGCAACCAAGAACTCTTTCCTGGAAACTCCTCAAGGAGAACCAGGAGGAAGACAACAATAACCCAACAATGATTGTTTACTGTGTTCCAGGCACTGTTCCCATAAGTGTACAGCAGATTCATTTTCTCATGTCTTCTGACATGGAGACACCATGACTGTGATGATGTTACAGATTCAGAAGCTGGCTCTTAACAATCCTTAAGAAACTTCTCCGAAGTTACTGCTGCGGAACCTGGTAAGAGCCCAGCTAAGCGTGAAACCTGCAGCTCCAACTGCACGCTGATGCTAAGATATGGAAGGCTCTCTTGAGGGACAGAAAAAGGGTTGTTACTTTTTGTCTGCTCTCATAAAACCGTGTTGTCAGTTCAAAATATGTTATAGGGGAAATCATTCTTTTGAGCAGAATCCTCACCAACATTTCTGTATTAGCCCACATTTTTAAAAGAAGATTGAAAGGAAACTGCCATAAATAGTATTCCATCTTATGGGAGACACTTTAATTCCTCCATTTAGTGTTCACATTGTACCTGGTCTGTACAGCTTTAGCGGGATTGAGTTAGGGTTAGATTTCATCTGAGAAATAAAACTCTCTATCCAATAATTGTAATTCAGAATACTTGCCTCTAGAGGGTGATGCCTCATTATGAAGTATCAATTATTAAAACGTGTGGCAGTGCCAGGATTAAAAGTACTAAGTTGAAAGAAGAAAATAAATCACATTGCTATAAATATGCAGACATGGTCTCTGATCAGATATAAAAGGTAAAAAAGAAAGTTGTCTGAGATATTCTGTAAAAGGGATTCTTTTACCATTTCCTGATAACCATGGGGAGTGGGACCAAAGGTTGGTAGGGAAGTAGAACATGCTGATAGCACTATTTTCCAAGGCAATGCAGGAAAAAAAGTTACAGGGACGATGCATAAAAAATTAAATAATTTTGTAAATTTAGTGATTTGGGGAACTAATTAAATGTAAGGCAAGTAAATATTTTCCAGTAACTGGTAATAGCAAATAGGAAAAAAAAAAAACCCGATTATTCTGATATTTGAAAATTTTAAGAGTTACGATACTTACCGTATCCTATAACTTCAAGCACACCCACCATGAAGAACCAGAAGAGGCACCCAGCTATGAACCTCAGGAGTACCAGAAATGTCCAACTAAGGACCATGGCAATACTCAGGCCGCTAAAGGAAAAAGTCAAAACACACACAGGGGTCAAGTGAGCTGAACACAACATAATAAGAACATCAAAACAAGTCTGTTTCCTATTTGAAATGATTCTTCGGTTGTCTTACTTTCCTTGGCTAAAGAAATACTTGTTATGTTAAGAAACATAAACAATGATTTTCATTAAAACTTTCACACAAAAGAGTAAGACCTTTAGAGGTTTTATACATCAGACTTCTTTGTGCTCCTGCATAAACTGAATTACAGTATCCATCACTGTTCAAGGAAAAATACAATTCCTCCAGACTACAATTTTGACCCGTCTGCCATAGTTGTCATGTCCAATTTTTTTCCTTCACACCTACATACTAGTTGACAAATTATAAAATCTATCCAGGATGAACTTGTGCTCTTCTGTCTTCCTGGTGCCCAAATGCAAGATGGTCTAGAACGAAATAGACTTGAGGCAGAAAGAGAAGAAAAAGGAAACTGGTTACACAGATTCTACAATCATAATTTTCTAGTCATTATCCCTAGAGTCTAATTATCTTCAGTAGTCTGTGATGCCTGACACTGCTAGACATCTATTTCAGGCCCCCAGTGACCCACGGGCCACGATCTGGAGCAACGGTAAGACTCCTGCCTCCCCTGGCTCCTGTGGCTTTATCAGGCAACAAAAGTACGACTCTTTGTCTGATTTAATTTCTGCCTAGACTTTGAGCCACTAGAGAGTCCCTCCCCATATGTTCGGTTCTGGTCATTATCAAGTCTTCTGATACCATTTTTTTCAAGGAGAGCTCATTCGGATTGGAAACTTGGCTGATGATTTTATTCAGAACTGATGTCCCTGCTGCTGTCTGCGAGTTTCCAGTCACAGCCAGAGGAGGAGTCTGGCACATTTATTGGGTTTATGGTGTTATCCATTAAAAAATCTTAATCGTTACTGTAACTGGATAGGAGGCAGCATGGTATCAAAGCACCTTTTTGGGTTGAAGAGTTGTAGTCTATGTTTTTAACTTCAAAGCCATTCCTTCTTAAAATCAAAGCTACTTTAATGCTTAAATACTCAATACGATTGACGAGTTATGTGATGGCACAGTACAAAGGGAATATTTAAAAAGGTTGGGGTTTAGAAAAGAAAGTTGTTTATTCTGTGTTTTAATTGATTTAAAAAATTATAACTGCATAAACTAAGCCCCCAAGAGTTGAAATGAGAGAAGAGGCAAAAATAAAGGAAAGTGTTGATGTTCTAGAGGTATCAGTAGTGCCTATACAAGTCTCAACGTGTAGATGAGGTGCATGGGAAAGTGTATCATAATGTGTACTTGTTTAAGTAAGAACAAATATGCAACATGGAAACATGGAAATTGACATGGAAATTATTACCAACATTTGGATCTGACACTAGGAAAACAAGTTTAACTACTGTCAAGTATAAACTATAATTTCTGCCCTGGAGATACAGTCTAAAAGATGCTGAAAATAATTGTTAGAATTGTTTAAGACAAAGGATCAAAACAAGTAGAATCTCACCAAATGATCTGGTTTTACAGCTCTAAAAATTACTAGTACTTCAGATACAATTTCTACTTTATTAAGATCCATACAGTTAAGTAGTGTTTCTATCGTCCTCTCCTAGTGTTTTTGTAACCTTTCCTTGAAACCCATGTTTCACGTACATGTGTGTTTTCTGTACATTTACCATATTCCAAAAACTAGACCAGGAGCTAGGAAAATAAATATGACTCAGACACGGCTGTCATCATAGAGCTGACTGTTTATCAGAGAGAAATAGGTAAATAAAATACAGAATGGTAGGTGCTATGTAAGTGTAGAGGCTTTCTAAGCAATACTAAACTGCTTTTAATGATTAAGGTGGAGCCACCCAGTACTCGGATAAAGATATTCTACAAAAGAGAAAATGTGTGCAAAAACACGGGGTTTAATGGTCATATGGGCACATCATTCGATATATTGACAATATAAAGTTAATAAGAAACATAAATGGACCTGCATCTGAGAAACTAAGTTGACCTGCTTACGAAGGTCCTTGGAAGTGTCCAAGGACGTGTTAACTCTATTCTTTGATCCCTGAAGAGTCACAGAAGCTTTTAAATTCTAGAAAGTGACATTAGGGTCAGATAGCATGACAATCTAAGGTCGGCCAAACACACCTACTTCAGTAGAGAGACTGCGTCTCTTCAACATTCCGGGATATAAATCTTATGCTTGAAAATTAAAAACCTTCTCCTGTTCCATATATTTCTCCAGCTTCTCACAACTATGCTAACCTCTGATGATAATGATGATGATGACAACAATTATGTAGAAGGGGTGTGTTAAAAGATAAGAATGATACTTTGGTGATCAAGAAAGGGAAAAATGTGAAAAAAGAACCGGAGAAATAACACCATTATTAATATGAGCAGCTCATAAGTACCACAAATACAGAGGTACTGCAGAGACTGCTTCAGGTGACTTGAAATATATAAGTACTCTTATGAATAATTCAAGAAATAAAATTAGAATTTACATTCTAATAACCTTTTGCTAACACTGGGCATGTTTCCAAATATCTTTGTCCTATCTAAACCCCATCTGAAAAAGAAAATGGCACTAACTGAGATCTGAGTCAATATTTTAGCCATGAATAAGAAAAAGGAATTTGAGGAAACATTCTACAAAAATAAACTTAGAAGGTTAGAGAAGAAACACTGATGTGTTTTCACTTACATGATAATCCAATACCAAGTCATTGCATAGTCTTCAAACACTTTCAGAGCAACTTCTCTTCCATTAAGGATTTTATTGATACCACTGAATTCAAAGAACGAAAAAAATTAGACGGAAATGCTCGTAGAATAAAGGGAATTTGAAGGTTGCTGTCGAAGGCATGCTTTTAGAAACTATCTATCATTAGTGACTCTTTCTTTCAGTCACAATAATAAAATGCCACTTCAGTAAAACTGCAAAGGTGAGTGAACCTGGAAAGGTGGATAAGCTTGCAAAGTTGGATACAGTTGCACACACAGAATATGGCTTTCAAGAATAGTGAACAGAGTCTTCTCCAGTGTATGCAACATGCCCTCTATATTGCAGAAGACTCACTGTAAGGAATAAATTTGAATGATAAGATCAGCTTTTAATTTGCAAAATCCATAGAGCTGAGAAAGAAGATCATCTTTAACCCCCTTTCCTGCTCCTCTGACAGTACCGTAACAACAGGGCATGGTGGGCACGTACAGAAACACGTACAGATTGTTAGTGCTCAATTCGATGAATTATCAGTGCGAACAGGCTCATGTAAATACACATTGTGAGTCTTTCCTCATGTGCCCTCTTCCCTAAAGTAACTACCATACTATCCTGCCTTTTGTGATAACAATCTCCTAAGTTTTCTTTCGGTTTTAGCAATTATATACACAGTGCAGGACAATTTAATTTAGTTCTGCTTCTTTTTTCATTAAATAGCAATGGACCTTGTATTATTGTTTTATTATTTCTTCACACAGTTTCACATTCCTAAATTCATCTATGTTTCTATTATAGTCTAAATACGCAGGAGCTGTACTGCACCACTTGTATTACTACTCTCTTTTAAGAAAGGCATTTTTAGAATATTTTCAGTTTTCCTTTTTTTAATTCAACAACTGAGCTTTGCAATGATACTCTGTACAGTATATATTTACATTTGTGTACACATGAACATTCATCTGGAGAAATATATTTCCCAATAATGCATGTACAGCCAAAAGAAACTGTAAATGTACTGAATTATAGTTAGTATGTCAAAATTTGATATGACATCAATATTCTTCCTTGTCACATTTCTACTCCTCTTGATAAAATGAAAGCTTTAACCATTTTGAAAAACATCGTTGTTCTAATTCATTCTGGTTTATTCTTCTTTACACACTTTCTTTATACACTGCCAAGGTATCCAATCCAGAAGAAATGTGTATTTTATAATAACACAAATATTTTCCTAGAGCCTCTAATCTCATGGGAGCTTCAATACTGGGTGCGGTACCAGGATGCATCCAAATTGAAACTAGAAATGGAAACACACATACCTTGCAGCCTCCCTGAGTTCTGACACACTTCTCATCCTTCCATTTCCATCTTCAAACTGGATCCTATTTCCTATTATTAAAGTGCCATTTTCAATAGAGAAGTCAGGGAAACATCTCCGGAAAACTGCAAAAATAAATTAAAATTATGGTAATCGCTTTTCTACCTCTTTTCTCATGATATCCTTCTTTCTTAAGCCTTCTGTTATTTATAATCAAATTCTTGCTAGGTATGTAAGTTGCTCAATATAGATAGCTAGTACTTTTAGTTGATGATTTGAAGATTTCATGGATTAGTGTAATTTCGAAAAAGACTTAAATCACTGTTCAATCTTCTATGTTCTTATTTCGGTTAAATAAAATCATTGTCTCTTTACAAATCTGTTACCTAAAATATATTCAGTCCTCAATTTTAAATGAAGAGGTAAGGAAAGTCACAATTGGATCACTTTCATATTCTTTCTGATAAGAAACAGTACCAATTTGCATCTAGAGTTTAAACCTAAAAATGTTACATCAGGGCAAGAAGAAACAGGTCTCTCTAAAGTTTTCCCTAACTTTCCTCGATCTCTTGCCCACTCAGGTTCTGTAGCTCTTATGATGAGGCCAGTTTTTTCCATTCCCATCCTGTCTTTCTCATGCTTTTCTTTCTGTCTGTGGCTAAATTAACATAGTAGCTTCGACCACTTGCTTCTGCTCTCCCTCAGTCCAATAACATGTCTGCCCTCCCCACGGGAACGGCCCCTCTCAGGGACCCCAGTGACCTCATTCTGCTGGAACTCATCACTCAGCGTGGTGCTTGGCACCAGTAGAACTCAGTACATATTTGCTGTTTAATGAGGCCACTTTTCTGAGCCTTGGACACGGGAGATACACCTGCCTTTGTGACCCTCTGTTTCCTTGGCTCACATGAGTTCACATTCTCTCCTGCCCTCCCTTCCGTCTGTGTTATTCTATCCCTTGTTACTCCCTAAATATGAGTTTCCCCATCTAGTGGCATCCTTAATTTTGTCCCACATAATATTTCTGGGCAGTCTCATCCAATCTGTTAATTTCCATCATTTAATATGCTCACTATATGTTTGAAAAGTAGAGAAAATATAAAAGAAGACACAAAACTACATATAGTCCTATCACATACAATGACCTATCTTAACATTTTGATGAATTTCCTTTCAATCTTTCTTCTACAAATTTTCTTTTTCTTTGAGAGTCAAAATTACATAGGGCATACAGTATTTCCTCTCATTTCTTTCTCTTAATATTACTTTTTTCTTTTATAAAGTTTGTAATGAATGAATTTTATTAGGTGCATACTATCCTACTAAGTACTATACTTGTCTCAATGTCTCCCTTGCTAGACTGTGAGAAGCTAACCTCATTTGTTTTTTTTTAACCCCAAGGTATATTTTGTGCGATTTATCATCCAAACCGTACTTGTAAGGGCAGGGACTGTCTTAATACTTCTATACCTGCTGCATCTGCTATAAATAATAATTTGCTTTCACCCTTTTGCATAAATATTTTAGCATTGTATTTGGCTAAGAGAGACAGTTGTTTCCCAGGGCTTCCTGATGAGTGTTGCTGATTACAGGACCCGTATCATTGCTTTGGATCATTAATGACCCAGACATGCGATGGGAGTCTAAGACCTGTATTTGGTGGTAGTTACTTTGATGTGCTAGACTTTTTGCTTAAGGTGATAATTACTACCGTTCTTTTATTTTAAAAACAATATATACTCATTGTGGAAAAATGGAGAAACAGAAAAAAAGAGAAAATAAGAGAGAAAATGTTTATGTTTCTGCCACTCCCCAAACACATCTTTAACATTTCAGTATACTTCATTTGGCGGGGGTCAGGGAGTGCTGGGGCTCGAACTCGGGGCCTTGTGCTTGCTAGGCAAGCATTCTACCACTTGAGCTAAATCCCCAACCCTTATTTTGGTATACTTCTATCTAACTTCTTCTTTGAATAGTTCTTTTTTTTTATTTTGTTGCTATTGTTCATTTTAGTTGTTATATGCTTGTCCTTACAATGTATAAAAAACAATTTGCCTTCTGGTTAACCTTAAAACATATAAATATGCAAGTGCTTGTAATACTTATGTTTAATATTCCTAGATATTTTATTTAATGACTGCCTTGTAATTTGTAATTGTTCCCTTGCTTTTGGATGTTAGAGAATGTCCTTTTTTTCTCTTCCTCTCTGCTTTTCGTTCTTTTTTAGTTCTTTTTGATTACCTCAAATGAACATTGTGATAGATATTTTATGTAAAGCTTTTCTCTCTAGTTAGGATTATATCCTTAAGAAAGGAAAATGAGTGGTTATTTCACTTTTTTGAAAGAGCTTCACTTTAAAATTTTAAAGAAATAAAATATACATTCATTCAGGAGATAGATAAATCAAATGTCAAATTATAAACAAAAGTATATTTTCTACCCTTACTCCCTGGAGAAATTTCTGAACACAATTTTTGGCCGAATCCAGGAATAGGTGTGAGTGAACATGTCTGTGTGTGTATTTACATATGCTTGTTCAGCTCCAACTAATCAATCTGCTTGGTTTTTTAAAAACCAGTTCTCTGACTTCTGTGTTTATGTGGCAAAAGACCCAAACTCACAGAGCCCCCGTGAGTCATCCCTGGCTGGAGGTGGGAGGATGGGCTTTAATTTGAACCTTCCTCCTAATTAACTTTGGGACTTGGGTTTGACCTCGGTTTTGTCAGTTTTGAAATAAGGAAACTTAACTAAACAACTTCTGGGTAGATTCTGTGCTTCTAAGGTAAAATAATTACCACATACAGGGTTTGCTTGGGAAAATCATGGTAGGACAGTCATCATCCAGTAGCAGTTCCGCAACAGACTAAAACAGAAGGAAGAGCATGTTCATGTTTCACAGGCTACGGAATGACCACTTTGATTCTCAGTATCAAAGTTTTCTTCTTTAAAAATGTAACTCCATAAATCTCATTATTCCACACAAGATCATCACACACAAACTCTCGTTTGACAAACTCTTTTAAATGCCCTAATTATAATTAAATTGAATCAACAGTAATAAAATTGGACCTTCTGAAACCAAGGCACATATGTGAAGGTTTATATGGTTGTCTAAGCCTCATTTTGAGTCTCTTAATCCTTCAATTTTTTTCTGGAAAAACTGAATCTTCTCTAACGTAAAAGCCATTGATATTATTTAACATAATGAGGCTTTAGAAATGCCTTATGTATCCCAAACTTAGGTAGATTTTTAAAAAATGAGTAGTTACCAAACAAGGCTTGGAAATAAAATTCTTTTTACTAAGTTGCTGTGGGGTTCATCAGTACATTAGTTAAATGGTGAGTGCTAATGACTTTAAATCCCTGCTCTTTACAGAAAAAAAAAATCCAACCAGGTATGGTAATAGTTGAAGCTAACTTACCAGACATAACAGCTTTTCACAACCCTCAAAGTCTACACGATGAGACTGTATAAATGGTGTGTGTTTAAATGAGTGTAAACATGCATTTGTGTTTTAATGCAATGGTGCCTGAGTAATCATTTCCTAGATTTGAGAGCTTGTCCATTGACACATGATCATGTTACGCCTGAGACTGAAACACAAGTTCAATTCTCCAGTAGTCAGTTTAAACACACCTTCACAGGCTTAGCACCAGCCTTGCAGAATTGACGGTAGTATTCCCAGTAGCTACTGTTCTTTTGCATTTCCATATAGGTTAAAAATTTTTCTGGGCACTTGGAGACACAGATCTATAAAAAAATGAACATAATATTGGGAACTGAAAACAAATCAAGGAAGTATCTATGAGGTTAGACTTTTAAATTCTCCACTGGAATAAAGAGCACTACAATGTTTTGCATCTAAGGAACTTAAATCAGTTTTCTAGTTTCATTGTAAAATACTAAATTCCAAGTAGAGAGTTACCAACATCTACTTATTGATCTCCAGTGTTGAAGTTGTGTTAAAACAAGATATTGTACAGTGATAAACTTCTGAGCTTTTGATTTTGAGATACCTGTAATTCCACATACAGCCATGAGGAATAATAGACTCCACATAACTTTCACCTAGTTTCCCCCAATGGTGGTAATTTGCATAACTATAAAAATATTAGAACCAGGAACTTATATTTTTACAGTCAACGAACCTTATTTGGATTGTACTAGTTTCATATCCATCATTCGTGTGTGCCTACAGCTGGGTGTATTTCTGTGTAATTTTATTGCATATGTAGATTCCTGTAACCATTACCACAGGATGATAATAAACTTTCAGCAAAACATTTTCTTATAATATTCTGAATTAGTAGATAAGAGTATAGTTCATGATTAATTTGTCTGTGTAGTTTATGTATATTCGGGATTGAATTTCAACTTCCTTTCCCATATATGAATAAAATGATAGTGTAACATGCTCTGAACATTGATAATTTATGCTGCTAATAATTATTAGTGCCGCTGAATTCTGAACAACAATTCTCAAAACATAATGAGAGTTTCGTTGCCATAAGAAGCGAACAATATTGGGGCTATTTGCCACAGTCCGTCATCATTATGGTCTTTTACCATAATGGTTCCAACACCATCTAGTCCTGGACGGAGAGGTCAAGCATGCCGTCACTTTACATGAATGAATCTGGGGCCTAGAAATGCCAAACCAGATCAGTGTGCTCCTCTGTGGAACCAGCACAAAGTGACCGCAACTCAATTAAAATTCTGTAAAAGAAAACAGAGGCAGGTGACTGCGCTCTATTGATTTTGCTTTTGTTTGTAATAATAAAAACAAAGGAAGGTCACAGGAAGTCAGGTGAGATGCAACTGGTGCCACGCAGCTCTCCATCAGTTCAGCTGCTCCTTGTGAAATCCTCCTTGGCCCTGACTCTCTCAATGCCCCTCCTGTACTTTGGTAATTATTCTTACTGCCGGAGCCCCACAGCTGGTGGGCAAAACTACTGCCGCTGAGCTGACATCTCTTCTCCATCCTTTGGGTTTCTGCTGTGTACAGGACACTTGGTGTTGCCCTCACAGCTTGGTTAGTCAGGTGAAAACTAAATGGATACCTTAAATCTCACAGTTAATACTGTTTTATAGCAGCAGCAATCCAGCACCTTCTGGGTGTTTTGACACAATAAACAATCCATCTCCACATTCACGCCTCCATGTGCGTTTCCTCCTCTGTTTCTCATTCACACACATCCACACACTCACAATCTCATACACACACTCACAAACTAGAGGAAATACTGGTGGTCTCGAGGTACCAACCTAAAAACAGTAAGGAGCGATATAGAGACTTTCACGGCATTCAACATGTTCACATATTTTGGAAAGAAGTTAAGGTTATTATCAATGCAAATATCAATGTCAAAAGTTCACTCTGATTGGAGCTAAGCTGAATAAGTCAGCAAAGTATTGGGAGATATGTGACAGACATTTAAGATTTGATTTTTTACTTAGAAGATGTTGAAAAACACGTGAACTAGTTCCCCTATTGGGTACATTCCAGTGAATTTGTAAGAGTGAGTACTGAAAGAACTAATGCTTCCACAGGCTTGTCAAGATGGGAAGAACCACTGAGCTGGGCCATGGCAGTTTCTTTTTCCATTATTTATTAGTGCACATTTGTAGGACATGATTACATTTATCATGGGGAGTTGGTACATGTACATAATACACGTTAATTCTTTTTTTGTCCCCATCCCTTCTATCCTTTCTTACTCCTTCCATCTCTTTGGACCATGACAATGTCTGCACTTACACACACACACACACACACACACACAATGCATACTACATATATAACAGTGCTCTGTATGCAACACATATAAGAAAGTAATTAAAATGGTACAAAGTGGTTTGTTAAAGAGAATCACATCAAATTTCACCCTGGACCACAAATGAGCTGCCCCCCAAAAAAACAATATAGCAACTGCTCTTTACTCTTCGCCTCTATCAGACCAATTTGTTCACTTCAAATAGGATGCTGATTAGTGGCAATCAACATATAATTAGCCAAAAATGAAGGTCACGTTGAGGTTGGGTATCCTAATTGATCACAGTCTGTCCTTTAAATGCTCGTGACACATGTCCAGACCATGCTGGCGGTTAACGAAAACATAATGCTTGCATACAGCATCGCCTGGTAGACTAAAGCTGAATTACGTGCAGCTAAAATTCATCCTGATTCAATGCTGATTCTCTGTGTACCACAGAGGGTACTTTGGATGTGCTTTTTTTTTATATAACTATTTCACATTTTAAATTCAGATAGATTTAACACTCTAATATAAATTAGGATTTGGTGTCTGGGAGAAGAGTGAGTTGCACTAAAGATTAAAAGACTATATTTGCTATGAAGATGATCTACTAAATCATTTATGAAACACAACAAACAAGCATCATGTGCAAGATTTTTTTTCTTATCATAGGAATGATAAATTTGTAGTATAGTGGAAAATTCCTTAACTGAGAGTAGGAAGATAAAGATACTCATTCACTCATTTATCAATTCATTAATTCCACGGACACTTACTGATCACCTCTTCTGAGTCTGTTTTGGGCACTGGAGACCCAGCAGTGAACAAAGCAGAGAAAAGTCTTTACCCTCAAGAGTTCGTCTTCTCACAGTGGGAGACAGATAAGAAATAAAAGACAAGCAAAATGTTGCTATAAGATGGTACTAAATTCCTTGGTTGGAAAGGAAGCTAGAGAGTGAGGAGTGAGGTATCGGCCAGGTGAGACTTCAGTCTGAAATAAGTAGGTGTCACCAAGAAGGTGACGTGCAGCAAGACTCTAGGACCAATGATCAGCCATCTAGAGGGAGAGGACTCCAGGCAAAGGGAAGATCAAAGTCAAAAGCCCAGAGGCAGGAGTTTCCCTTTAAAGAACAACAGATGGTCCTTATCACCCAAGTGCAGTGAGCAAAGGGAGTGTCACACACCACCAGGGCGTTGGTCAGGCCATGAAGGGTCTTATAGGCCACCGTTAGGACTTTGCCTTTTAAAAAGAGTAACAGGAAGATAGATACTGGGATATCTAAGCAAAGGAGATACTTAATCTTACCTATATTTGACAAGGTCATATTGGCTGCTGGACAGAAGAGAGACTACAAAATGTCAGGGTGGGGGAGGGGAAGAGGCAGAAAGACCACTAAAGAAGTCATGAATAATCTAGAAATGGGGAGAGTGATGGTGAGCATTAGGTTGGTCTGGGATATATTCTCAACGGAGGCCAAATAAATTAGCTCACAATTGAGACATGAGTGTGTGTGAGAGAGGCAACAGGACAATTCCACTGTAGTTGATACTGGTGTTAATTGAAATAAAAGAATACTGTTGAGGGTGGGGAACACTCTAGGGACAAAGCCAGGGATCAGAAATTCAATTCTGAACATGTTAAATTTGAGATGCCAACTACAGATCCAAGAAGAGATACTATAAATGTTTGGAGTTCAAGGAGCAGATTTATTTGGAGATGTAAGTTATGTAGGGCAGCATATAAAATGGTGTTGAACCCTTGGAGAAACCATCAAAGGAATAAATGCAGATGTAGAAGAGGACCAAGCTTTGTGGGGAAGGGAACACCAATGTTTAGAAGATGTTGTTAGAAAGATAAAGAGACTGGTGGGGAGCAACCAGAGAGTTGGGAAGAAATACAGAAGAGCATTCTACCTGAAAGCCAAATGAAGAAGACTGGCTAAATACCACTGCCAGATAAAGCAAATGGAGATTGAGAATTGACAATTGGTTTAATAATAGGGAGGTCAATGGTATCCTTTGGGGAGATCTAGACTAGAAATAGGGGCCTAGATGAGAATATGAGGAAAGGATTCAGACATAGTAATATAGACAATCTTTGAGGAGTTTAAAAAAAAAAAGGACAAAGAAATGGAGGAGCAGGTAGAGAGGTTTGCAATAACAGGAAAAGGTGTGAAATTGTTTTCTAGGAGAGTAAAGTGGACAATGAATGTGCAACATAGTTTGTGGGATGATGGTGCTGAGGACATATTTGAGGTAAGGTCCTGGATTTAAAAGACTGTTGTGCTATGTTTTTCCCCGAAGAACATGCTTAGGTCTAGGCATGGATAAAGCAGAAAGCTACACTTAATTTGGATGAGGTTTTGCCAGGGAACTACAACTCAGAGAGCGAGGACAAAGGAATTGGGAGTTTTTATAAGGGTGTGGCTTTAATGAGGGACTGTGGCATCTAAATTAGGCAAAGAGGCAAATGACAACATGAGAGAAAATTTGAAGAGGTAAGGCTCAATGGCGGTGAGTAGATGTCAGTGAAACAGAAGAATCACTGAAGCTGGAATATTAGAGATTGCAATGACCAGATACTGAAATGTTTTAAATTGAGATTACAAAGACAGTAATTACTGGTAATAACAAGGTCAAGTTTTAACCTTGGGGGACTGGGTAGAGATGGTGCTAGAACTAAGATATCAAAATCCCAAGTGGGCTTTAATTTCAGCTCAAGTAAAATATCAACTCTTGGAGGGAAATGAAGAAACAAAGAAAAACAACAGATCTACAAACTAGTTCTAGGAAACGTCTTTAGGTGTGGTATTGGTGCATGGAATCAAGAAGAAGCAAGTTGGTCAGAAGACTGGTAAGTTTTTGAGGTCATCGAAAGGCCAAAGAAGTAATGAGCTACCCTTAAAAAAGCTTTTATCAGTTAAAATAGTCTTTGAGGCACTAAACTTGCACAACAGGAAGTGACTTTCAAAGCTATGTGGCCCTCAGCAGGACCTATTTTGTACTGCTCAACCTGGCAGCTAATGGACAGGAAATAGTCTCCCAGGTAGCCGAACAAAGGGCCACAGGATGAATGGATGAAGGAGCTCCTTCGAGAGATCATAGTCCAGGTCAATAAAGGACTGTTCTCCATCACCATGCATCTGAGATTGCTGGACATGTATCTCTCTTCCCTTTCTGAATGGGAGAGTTATTCTAATTTTCTTACCTGCTCCCTACCATCAGTTAATGTCAAGATCTGATGGACAGAACCATGTATCACACGCAGATCTTGCGCTTTTTTGAGCTAAAGACAGTACTCCACGGGACTCTGAGTTTCCCTTTTAGAAGAAGAGTATTCTGGAGGCCACAGGAGACACCATGGACGACACAACTGTCTACTGAGGTTTGTGTTTCTTCTTCCACGGTAAGAAGAGGCTGCTTAGCTCACAACTACCTTGCTTGATTTCTTCCTCCTTGCATCTAGGTGTGATCGTACCTATTTCATCTCTGCGGCAGATGAGCAAAATTGCTACATGTAACTCTCTTGATCCAAGGCTTTTGAGAGTGGTGCTTTATTCTTGCTGTCTCCTTCTGGCAGCTGGATGCAGGTGACAATGAGGATTTAAGGGACAGCAGAAGCACTAGATGGAAGGAACCCGAGAGAGTGTAGTCGACAGACCCCAGACACCTGCTTTGTAGTGTTACACGGTCAGAACAAACACTGTTGTCTTAAGTCACTGAAGCACTGGAGTTTATTATAGGAGCTAGCTTTACTTTTCCTAATCCAATATTAATGTTGAAGAAAAAATTCTATTTTTGGGGGGTTTGCAGTTATTTATTTATAAAAGCTGATGCTCAGATAAAGGTAGTCACTAAGGTTCCTTAGTAATGCTAAAATAACTAATCCCTGCTTAGTTTTGATTGCATATAAACAAAACTGTGATAATGCTTGTGTCTTACCACCTCACATACCCAGGACTCAAATGGAATTTCTCAATTCTTTTAGCCAAAAATATTCAAAGGGATACTGCCACTAGCCAGGCACCTTTTTCCTTACCTGTGTGGTAGGGCACTGTAGGTTTATCACCACAGAGGGATTGGCACATCGTAGCAGGTTAAAATAAAACAAAATAGTCTTGTTCCTGTTTAGAAAACACATTAAATAATCTTTTTAGTGACCATGGAAATGTTCCAAAATATTTCTGACCCCAAACATTTTTTAATTTATGACCTTTAAGAATTAGCTTAATTTTCTTTCAACAGCTACAGTATATTCTCATACTCCTCATTCAGCTGCCAACAATTAAATCATCTTTCTATAATTGTAAAAAGTTGAAATAATCATATTATCCACCAGCAAGGGATTGATTAAATACAAAATTGTACATTCATGAATTGGAGCGTTACATTGCTATGGAAAATAACGTTGAAGAAAATGTTTAATGGATAGAGAAGTTCACAATACATTAATTTTAGGAAGCTGCTTACTAAAGAGTATTAAAATATGCTGACTATAACAGTATAAAAAAGGTATAATAAATTATATGTAAAGAGAATATATTATATCTAATTGGGATATATTTGTTAAGTTAGTTTTTGATGCCTTTATTCATTTCCTGAAATCAACATGCATTACTTTGATAATGTGTAGAGAGATAAATAAATTGGTTGATATTTTCTCTGTTGACAATTATAGTCAGTTACAGAGTAATGGCTGCTGACAGTCATTCACCACTAGCTTTGAATGAACTATCCCTCTGTCACTTGACAAGCCTCTGTTCTTTTTTGAATCTCAGTTTCTTCACTGGTCAAATGAACACAATACCAGCCCTGCCTACTTCATAGTGGTGTTGGGAGGACCTAAGATAATATGTATTGGACTCAAGAGAAGTAAATGGCCAGCCTTAGTATACATAAATAAAACTCAGGGTATTTATTGAAAATTCTGATTCCTGACTCCTCATTGATCCTTGAGAGCCTACGTGTCTGGATATCGGGCCCAGAAATTAGCATAATTTCCTCTAAGAATCACAGTGGACTTAGACACAGGTGTTCAGAACTCACACCTTAAGAAACACAACCCTAATTAGTCAAGAAGGTTTCCCAGCACCTTATCCAGTCTTGTATTAATTTGACTACATGACTCACATAACATATATAATGGGCTGTCGAGCAATGTTTTTCTCACTCTCCCAGTAAGTACGGGGAGACTTATACATGAGCAAAACATGAGGAAATGGAGTAGAGAGAGCACAGTTGGAAGATACAAAGATAAGAGTTGAGAGAACTTTTCTTCCCGCACCCCACTCTATCATTGAGGAAAGGGTGTGTTGTCTTTTCCCAATTCCAAATCACAGAGGGCTCTGAGAGAACGTCTCATAGACTAAAGGTGCCTGTAAGAAGGGCAGACCAGAATCTCATTTTCCATCTTACGTGCCAGACCTGTCCCTGTGCCTGTTTGAGCAGGGAGAAACGAGACCCAAGGAGACCACAAGAGAGCTGAGAAAAGTCAGTAGAACACAAAGCAGTCAGCAGTGAAGCAGCCTGTCCTGGAAGGCTGTGCAGACACACAGAGGAGCTTGAGCATCCCCGGTGGCACCTTGCCTGACAGTAAGAGACCATGGAGGCAACTCACAAGGAATGAAGCTGAAGACAGCTGGAGGAGAGCAAACCAAAGCTGATATCTTACATCTAACAGCTACCCAGGAAGGACTCCCCGAGATAATCCTTCCCTGTTTCCCATAGGAAAGCTGGTCTTTGGATGCTTGTCCAAAGTGGGTATTGATAGCTAGTCAGTTACGTATTAGCCACAGTAACAACAGCCATTTGCGACTGGGTTGTGATCACCAAAATAATGGACATGCCTTATTTTCTCCTTCCATTCCTCACAACATGAATGAAAGAGCTAGAATAAGAAAGGAGGGAAGTGGAGAAGCAGACCAAACACTCTCCCAACTCCATCTCCTTTGCAGGATCAAACTGAGGACTGGAAGAAATAAAATTGAAATTTTAAATTGTACTACACTAAAATTTTGACAACAAAATGTGTGTGGAAGATCCCTAAGATATCAAAGCAAGGAGAGAAATTTGAAGAAGCATGGTTAAAAGCAATGATAAGAGAAAAATAAGCCTCTATCTCATGGGTGTTCCATTAAGTTCAAATGGCTCATGCAGCTGATTACAAATTCATACACAGTAAGTACAGGTTTACTTAGAGCTTGGCGCTCTCACTACTCAAGCAACTGCGCCATCCACATAGTCACTCTGAGCGTGGGATTCATAGCGGTACCCAAGAAAATGAATAAATTATCTCATGTCATGGATCATTGGTCCCTTCGGAGAAGTTAAAACTGCGAATGGAAAATCATTAAGTATCAAGAGTCCACCAAAGGTAAAATTGATTTACAAACTGCAAAATGCTACATGAACTCAATATATTCGCCAGATTATGTTATCCTCAAGCGTACATTTGTGACCTTATCCATCTTTCTATTCCTACCCTGCTAGAATGTTAGCCTAGTACTTAGCCCATTCTAGCCACTTAGGGCTAAATGCTGTGAAATGAATGAGACCAGTTCCAAAATAAGGTTTTTTTCAGTCTTAAAATCCTTTTTAATTTTTCAGCAAAAATCTATAGCTAGTCTGCCATGGTCTCTTCGATAGCCCCATATTTCAGGGGTTCTCAGATTCCTTAGGTACAGAGTAGATAGTGGTAGATGCAATTGAGCAAATTTGGGGAAGCAATTGAGTAAGTTTCTCTTTGTTTAATGTAAGTTATGTTTCCACAAGAAATAAAAAAGAAGCAACTGCAAACTACAAGTTTAAGATGATGTGTCAAGCTCTAAGACTCATCTCTGTTCCAGAATCACATTGGAATAAAAATACAAAAAAGGAATAAATTTCATCTAACTAGCTAAGAATATGGAGGATGGGATTTGCTCACATTTGCACAAGAATTCAACAATTCTGGTTGATGGAATGCAAGTGGGAATGTGCTGAACAATGAATACACCCTACAGGGCAACGGTAAGGAGAGAGCAAGATTTGCCTGTTAGAAATCATGAAAACTATTGCACTCAGGGGGGTTGACAGTGAGAAATGTGGCCAAACACGGGGAGATTAATTGTAGGTTTATCAAATCAGCACTTCTGTACCTCTGCACCTCCTAGAATTCCAGCATTCAGGAAAAACAGGTACTTCTTGTTGAATGAACCTTCTGAGAACAGCAAAGGCTTTTGTGAGATTTGGCATGCCAGGCTGCACCCCTTCATAGTGTGGCCTGACATCTGGTTTATCAGATGAAATCTGACAGCCAACATGATCCCGTCACCCCGCAGAGTGCAGAGGCCTCCCTGGAAAACCAGTTTAAGAAAACAGCAGCCATGGAAACTCGCACAAGTATCCCAGTCCTCCTTGCTTGGGTAAGAATGGATAATCAACCAGAAACAGGAGTATAAGAGGAATCAGAAAGCAAAAGAGAAAGAAGTAAACTAAGGTAAGTGAACAAAAACTGATGTGGCTGAAATTAAAACAATTGAGGTTATAGTAGATTCAGAGCATTTTAAGCAGCTTACCCACAAAATTAAAATGTGAGGTTACTATAAAGGAAAATAAAAAATAAGCAGGAGCTTACAGAGATTAAAGAGGTAACTGACAAAGATTTTAAGAAACTGGAAAAAATGAGAAAATTTAAAATGCAAAACGAGATATGAAAATACATGCAGGAGAGGGGTAGAGAGGCATTGGGATGAATGCATAACGTTGAAGGTATGACTAATAATTCAGAAAAAGTGAGCTAATAAAATGCAAGTGATTGTAAAAATAACAGGAGAAAATTTTCTAGAGGGGGTGAGAGTCATAATTAAAAGATTCTTCAGGATTAAATGTTCAGCATGGACAGATTCACTGAAAACTGACACTAAATAATTTTTAAAAGAAGATCTGAATTAAATCGTGAGATTTCAAAACATAGAAAATAAGAAATGACTTCAAACACTTTATTTTTTATTTTTTGGGTGTTGGGGACCGAACTCAGGGCCTTGTACTGAGCTCTACCACTGAGCTACACCCCCGACCCCTTCAAACACTTTAGAAGAGGAAAAAGTCACCACATGGTGTGTGAATCAGACTGACATTAGATGTACCGATGCACACATTTGATCCTGTAGAAGAATAAACCCAGGAAGTAAAAGATGGAAGAGGAAAGAAAAATGGAGAGAAAGGTGGGGAGGATAACATCCTCATACATAAAAAGGAGGCAACATACTGACAAAGGTTAGCAGAAACAAGAAGTAGATGTATTACTACATTTTTTTGAAGTGACCACAGGAAATCTATACATAGTAATTTAACCATCAAACACAAAGATCAGGAAAAGAGATCAAGTAAATCTTTGTTTTCCAAATCTGGCTGTCAATAGATGCTATCTAAAGTTAATAAAGCCTAAAATAAAAAAGTAAGAATATAATTTGAAATTATACAAAAATAACTGTCAGGTGAACTAAAACCAGAGAGAGAAAACATTGTCTCTGTGGAATAGAAAAGAGCGAAGAGACTTAGGATAGGAGGTCACTGCTTTTATTACAAAGCTCTTCAGTACTGTTTGATTTATCTTCACATTCATTTATTATTTTGATCCAAATTTTAAAAATGAAACAATGTAGGGGACCTGGGTCTGTTGTGTGTTTAATCAAACAGATTTGTGGGGCATTCTTGCCATTTTGTAAAATGTTCTTCAGTGAACTGGAGACGAAGCTGTTATTGTTTCACTCAGGTGCCAAATTGAACACAAAACATAAAGAAAGCCCTTTGTCCTCTTCATTTTTCTCATCTCCTTGTCTGATCTAGTGGGGAACAGGGGGATGGGTCTTTCAGTCTGTCTCATTTGGTAATGGTGCAAAATCAATTTCAGAGTTGTTTTAGCACAACCTTTGTAAGCTGAAGTTTTTGTAGTAGCCAGAAGATGGCATCAAAATCAATCAGGTTTTTGATTTTTAGTGGAAATCTCAAAGAAAAGGTCTATAACCCAACTGTCATGAGCAACTTCCCTGAAACTGAAAGGCAGAGAAAGTTACACACAACAACAAAGCACTTTGTTTTCCTTTTAAGTCTCAGCTTCATCTGTCTTCGTGATATTTCAGAAAACTCTCAGGGCTTCGCCTAGAGTGCTTTTAGTTCAGCATAGATAAAACACAAAAGGCCAAATTCTACATTCCAAATATTATTGTAACCTTTCTAAATACAGGATTCAAGTTCAGTTACAAGGAATGTCTTCCAGAGTTGAGTCAAAGGGTGGGCATAAGCCTATCATTCATGACAATTACAAGTACAAATATTCTAATGGCTATAGTTGAACAAGCATGTCTCTCTGGTTTGGGAACAAGCTTAAACTGCTTACACATCCATATATATATATATATATATATATATATATATATACATACACATATACACATTTCCTTTTGGCACTGAGCCATACACAGTTACTTACATTATTTAATGACTTTTTTTTTAACCAGTTCTGCTCAAGACTTTTAGGCCTAGGTTAAATATTAAACCAATCTCACTGCAACTGTAGGTGTGCAGTCTGCAGAGCACAGGATTTGAGGGTGGAAAGTGCTACCATTGCTATTTAGTAGTCAATTGGGCCTTAAAAAGGACTCGTTTTTCTGAATTCCAGTTTCCCAATTTTCTACATGAGTGTAATAGAAATGATCCACACTTAGCAGTACCGTTACAAGGACTTGATAGAACCTTTACATTGATCCCCACTTTAGTAGAAAATCACTTAGCTGCAGCAGCCCTTTATTCTCATTTATGTAATAATGCATTAGTACAGTGCCAGACAATATTGAAGGTGCTAAAGATACAACAGTGAAAAGGAGAATGTTCCTGATCTCAAAGAACTTTGGGCCCAGTCAACAAATTCATAATTTAAATAAATTCAGGGAGTGATAAATACTCAAGTCAGTAAATTGGGATCTTAAAGGAGACTATAGGAAGAAATGGGGGGCTCCTTCACATGGGATTGTCACCATAGTATTTATTATGGTTTAGATCTAAAATATCTCCCCCAAATGTTCAAACATGTGACTTTTGGAAGGTGACCGGATCATAAAGGCACTACACCCACCAGTGGATTAATCCGTTGACTAGCTCTTAGCTGAATGTTAGGAGGAGAGAACCTGGTTGTAACTGGTGAGTTGGGTATGACATAATAGAGTGTATGTTCATCCCCAGCTTCTCCCTTCCCTGTCTTTCTGCTGCCGGGCTACCATGAGTTGAGCAATTATCCTCCACTATGCCCTTCTGCCATGTTGTTTCTGCTTGAGAGCCAGCTGACCATGGACTGGATCTTTTGAAACTATGAGCTAAAATAAATCACTACTCTTTTAAATTGCAGGTGTTGGGTGTTTTGTCCCCGTGATGAGAAAATAACTAACACAGTACCTTAGCCTTAAAATAGAGCACTGTATGAACATAATAGACTGAAACCCATGGTCTTCTTGACTCTGTCCCTGAAGACCAAGAGATTCCTGAAGAATGGTACATTTCTCATTTACCAGAATATCTATGAATATCACATATTCACCAGCCCATTAGAGGACCTCAAAAAATGTTGCTTTGTGAATAGAAAGAACTATGCAAAATTACCTAAATTACTGGTCTCTCATTTAATTTTTGTCCTATTATCAAGAAAGTAAAGCCAGGTGAGTGTGTCCCATGCCCAAAGGTCAATGTTGAAGAAGGTAAAGTCAGGATTTGACTCCATGGTGTGTATTCTTCTGACAAAATGTTTATCATTTTTAAAAAGAGGGCTTTGATAACTAAAATAATTGATTGCCTCAGCTTCTACACATCTAAATTTTTTTATTTTTTGAAAATTTGAGGGGAAGCATAATGCATATTTTATTAGAAAATTACAAAACATATAAGCATATAAATAATAAAAGAACTATTACTCATAATTATATTTTGTAATTTTATACTGACAACTCCTGTTAAGTTTTTTCACAGTTAAGAAAAACAATATTTTTCTATATACATACTGACTACAACAATTGAAATAGTTCAAGAAATTGTGAAGAAGCAAAAAGAATGGTCTTTTTAAAAATGTAAAATGAACTGGCTCACTCTCAGCGAACATCTATATTTCTATGGACTTCCTGCACTTATAAATAATTTAAATATCTTACCAGAGCTGATAGGATGCACAAAATCTGACTCCTTCCTGCCTGTTTCTCAAACAGTAGCTCATGACACTTTCTACTTTGTTATATTCCAGCTTCTTGGTCTTCTGTCTGTTACTGGAGTATCTCTTGCTTTAGGACCCTTGCAATTCTTGCTTCTGGTTTAAAAGGTCTTCCCAGGACTCCTCAAGGTCTTCCAACTTCCTAGTCTTCATATCGCATGTCAAAAGTAACTCTTCCCTATGAAAACCCTCCCTGTATCTACGGGAACTCTCTTCTGTGGCACACCAATCATTCTCTATCAGGCTGCCTTTTTGTTTTTTCCCTTCTAGCATTTATCCCTATTTAAAGTTATCTTTTTTTCTTTTTATCTTTTTCACCAATCTTCTATGAACTGAAATGTAAATTCTACAAGAGCAGATGTCTTGTCCAGTTGTTTGCCCTCTACCCTTACTCTTTAGGATACTGTCTGGGATTAAATAGGGCTTAATAAACATGCGAGTAAATACAAAACTGAAGTCCTTTCCCTCAGAAGCAGTTACTGAAAGCATATGTGTAGACTTTCAGGCTGTTTTCCTTGCATATATAGGTGTTTTTGTATGTGTGACTATAAAGTGTACAAGTGCATAAATATACTCACAAAATGGAACTAAACTCGTGTCATTTTATTAGAGGTTTCTTGAATCAACAATATATCATAGGCATATTTCCATGCAAAAATATATCAATATATAATAATTTTAAAGATTAAATGTTATTTTATCATATAATCCCAGCATAATTCATTTATCAATCTAATGATAGACATGTGAGTTGTTTCTATTTTATTCTTACTATTACACGACACTTGGTGTGGTTTGGACCTGCATGTCCTCCAAAGGCTACATGTTGAAGGATTGATTCCTATCCTGTGGTACTACTGGGAGGTGGTAGAACGTGTAGGATGTATGATCTGGTTGCAGGAAGTGAGGTCACTGGGGTATGACCTTGAAGGAGCTATTGGGACCCTGGCCCCTTTTCATCTCTCTCTTTGCTTCCTCACTGTTGCGAGGTGAACAGCCAGCCTCTGCCACATATCCCTGCTGTGATATAATGTGCTGCCACAAGCCCAGAGTAACAGGGCCAAGTGACCATGGACTGAAACCTCCAAAACTATGAGCCAAAATGAACCTTCATGTTTTTAAGTTGTTTTAGGTATTTTGTCATAATAACAGAAAGCTGAAGAACACGGTACTCATAATACGAGGGAATGCATTAATATTTGTATCAGATACATTTTTAGGAGGAACACAGCTGAATCATAAAGCATACATGTTTGATAAATATTTGATAAATATTATGATTATTACACTCCATTAGTCAAAAACAGGGTGTCTATTTCTCCTTATTCTAGTCAACAGTGGAAAGGTTAATCTTTTAAATTTATTTAACAATCTAATAGGGAAAATAATATTTATTAATTTGCATTTTCTTTTTTAACTATAGTTCAACAGTTTAATAAATGACAAACATTTTCTATTGTTATTGGCCATGTGTCATTTCCTATTTATGACTTTTGCCTCCTTTTATAATGGATGATCATCTTCTCCTTTTTTGATCTTCTAAGAGCAGTTCACATCATAAAACTTTTGATCCATCTGCCAGAAATATGTTTTGAAAATATTTTTTTTCATGGCTTGACACTTCTAACTTTGTTTACAGTGACTTAAGGTGGTTTACTTGTGTGGTAAAGTTCTTCAAAATTCTCTTATGTTTTTGGGTTTTGCTACTATGTTTATGAAATTATAAGGACATTTAAAAATTAGTAAAGAAATATAAAAGTAAGTTATTTTCAATACAAAGGGAAGTTATAATCATGAAATGAACCCCAAAACTATAAAGAAACATCATCAGCATCTGTTGCAATATGGAACACAGTTTTCAATGACCCTATTGTAGTTCAATGAGTGGATGGCTCACAATTTGCTATCATCCATATATTGTTGAAGATATGCTTAAATTCTAGTATCCTTTATTATAAATAATAATTTAATGAACATGTTCCTGTTAAATAAGGATTCTCTTTGAATAATCTTTATGTACTAAAATTTGTGGTGTCACATTGTTATTCAAAGTAAGTGGGTCACTGGTTTAGGTCTAGAAAACTTGTTATAAAAGTCTTTTAAAAATAGCCTGTTTTAAAGAACTAAAAATTTAGAGATTTATATGATTTTCTTTCTTTCTTTCCCACACCACCTGGTGCTTTCTTTATCCTTTATAGTGTAAAGGTTTTTTCAGCACTGTCCAAGATTTTCCAAGTTACTGAGGTTAAAATAAGAATTACCACCCTTAAACAGAATTTAAGGATTCTGTTTGCCTGTAATGGAGAGAGGACTTTCTATATGGATAAACTTGTCTTCTATAAACTCATCCTGATATGATTAAAGATTTGTCTATCTCTCTCCTCCATATATCTAGGTTTCTTTGATTGTCTAAAATGATTGTTCATAAATTTGATAACTCTTTACTGAATCTCTTGTTTTAATCTCTATAGCTCTTATAATAACAAACTCAGTTATGGGCAGACAGTGTGACAACAAAAACTGAAGTGTTCTAAACCTTGTTTTTATTGGCAGTGGTGGCGGTGGTGGTAGGGGTCTCGTTGTCTTTTTTTAACCATCCCAGATGAGCTTTATGGAAACTAAATTGGTTATAAAGAGCTAGAAGATCTAGCAACAACCTCAGGTAGTAAAGGAAAAAAATGGACCAGGAGAAAAAAAGGAAATATTTCCTAAAACTGTGCAATTTACGTTTTCTTGTTTGCTTCATTTTTAGGTGAAGAAATATAAAAGAAATGGAGACGTCTGTTATGATTAACAATAGAAAGGAACTGTCTGCTCAGCCGTGTGGGGTATTGTCCACAGCAGCTAAACGGCTCTGAAAGCCCCACTGAGCACTGAAGACCCCTGGGTGTGCCCCTCACTTTGGAAGGTAGAATGATTTATCAGTAGACATAGTGACAAAAAAACTAATCAAACTACTGCACAAGTTTTTATGCAGCAGTTCACAACTTAGTCTTCCAATAACCTATTTCATCATAAAGTATTTTAAAATATGGCCACTGAAAAAACTCACTGACTCCATTCCACCCATTAGAATTGTATTTTTACTAAGCGGAGTCTCCATGCATTCTAATAAAATGCTACATGACAATGATATAGTGTCTTAAGTCATCTAGTATAAAACTTCCCAACTGCTTACAGCTGTCCATACGAGAACAGGGAGGGAAACCTCCTTTATAAATTTCAATCTTCCTAAGTAGCCCAGTAAGATCCATGTAAAAGTGATTTCAGGTTCCCACTTAGGCAGTTAAGATTTTATGCACAAAGCAAATTGGCCATACTCACTCATTAGGGGTGCCCTTCTGGCCACAGAAATGGCCCCAGCTGTCTGTAGGATAGGTCACTCTCCTGGCATCGCCATGTACCCAGGCTGGAGGAACAAGAAAGGACAAAAACTCTATCAGCGACATCTGGCCAAAGGCAGTCTGGTCTGAGATATTAGAATGCACCACTGCAACACACCAACCTCTCCCCTCAGCCATGGGAGATTATTGATTTTCTTCAAAGAGTAATTTCTTAATGAAAAGTAAAATAAAATATGGATGAATCAGTCAGAAAGCACATTTCTCTTATTCTCTCAGGATTCATCTAGGTTCTAGCCAAAACATGAGGTAATGCACTTAGAAAATGACACTAAAATGTGAATTAGAGGGCACACTACAAAAGCTTGCTTGGCTAAAAGACACTTTTTGTAGGGTTCAAAAGTAAATGACTTCATAGTAGAGCTAATAAATTTACAGCAAAAATCATGATGCAATACTTTTGAGTTATACATAAATGAAAGCCACTTAAAAATTCAAAGGAATAAAACTACAATGGGCCAATACAAATCAACTAGTTCTGTATAATTTCATGTGATATTATAAAGGCAAACAGCAGCAACTGCAGAGGTAATATATAACAAAGATCTACCGTGTGTTTTGTCTAATAATCTCAAAGCTTAATACAAATATTAAGTATTCTCATATTTCATGAAAACTGGGGACTTGATTTCATTTTTTATAAAGATGCTGGGCTCTACCTCAGACAAACACATCACTCTTTTTTTTCAAGAATTATAAACTTGATTTGACAGCTACACTATAAAACCATAGAAAGTAATATCTACGGACTAAGTTAGATCATACTCCTCAACTCTAGGTATTTATAACATTTCCAATTTGAATAACACAGGTCCTAAAAATTAAGAAATACACTGTTGTTCTAATACTTTCCAATTTTAGTATATGTGCTGCCAAAGTGAGCACCTCTAACAGTTTTCTACGCACATGGAAAACATACCTTTTTGTCCTTTGCTTTGTTTAACATTTGCTTAGCTATCTCTTTACCCACATTTATTGGATTTGACAGTTCACGTCACAATTCTATCACCCTTATGTACATGGCTGGTTTGACTTGGAAAGATTAAGATTAAAAAAACAAATTCTGAATGAGAATTTTCATATGAAAGAGGATTTTTTTCCATTTTTTCCCTCATCAATCCAAGTCTTTTTGTTCATGTTCAGTATCTAAGCACCCAGAAAAGCCTCCTTTGTCTAATTCTTTATCCAGTGTCACAGAGGCCAAATCAGTTTCATTTCCTAATACATTCTTACAAAATCTGACTCATTCAGGCAGCTCTCTGCTGCCATATCTTCCTGTCTTTATTTCCCAGGATAAAGAAAGTGGACTGTAAATAAGGCACTTAAATGACATCTAAGTGTTCAATGTATAATATCTCTAGGCACTATTTTATTACAATTTCTTTCTATACCTTAGTTTGTCACACTTTGGCTAAGCCTAAAAAAGAAACCTAACTTTATCTGAATTTATTTTCTGAACTATGTTTCCTTTATCTTTATTCTAAATTGCTTTATTCTTTTCCTATATGACTGTATTTTTTAAATTTATTTTTAACCAAGAACATGTATTGGTACATTGTACATTTAATGATCACATTTATTTTGTACCTTTACATGATGCATCTTGGTTCTCCCCCTTCCCTACCTCTCCTTTCTGTTCCCTCCTTCCCTATTTACAGCAGGTTTATTCATATTTTTTCCATGATTTCCCTTTCCCTTTTCTTTCCTTTCTTCCACCTTCTCTCTTTCTAGTTCTCCTCTCCTTTGTATATTATCTTCCTTTTATATAATATCTGTTACACCTCTTTGTCCTCATTTACAGTTATGATTTCTCATATCAGAGAAACAATTCGATGTGTACTCATGAGTGTCTGATTTATTTCACTTAATAGTACGTTCTCAAGGAACATCCATTTACATACAAATGACTCTAGTTTATCCTTTTTTATGGCAGTGTAGTACTCCATGGTGTAAAAAAAACACATTTTCTTTAGCCATTCATTGGTTGTTGGGCATTTAGGCTGTTTCCAAGACTTAACTATCACAAATTGTGTTGCTATAAACATGGTTGTGCATATATCCCTGTGGTATGATGATTTTAATTCTTCTGGAAAGATCCCCAGTAGGGGAATAGCTGGATCAAATGAAACCTCTACTTGTAGTTATTTGAGGAATCTCCATATTGATTTCCATAGTGGCTCAACCAGGCTACATTCCCACCAACAGTGGAGGAGTGTTCCTTTTTCCCCACAGCCCTGCCAGCATTTCTTATTGGTTGATTTTTCCATGAACGTGGTTCTTTCTGGAGTGAGATGGAATCTTAACGTTGTTTTGATTTGTATCTCTCGAATGACTAGTGATGTTGAAAACTTTTTCATATATTTATTTGCCATTTTTATTTCTTCATCTGAGAAATGTTTATTCATTTCAGATGCCTATTTTTGGATTGGATCTTTAAATTCGGGAGGTTTGATTTTTTTGAGTTCTTTGTATATTCTAGATGTTAGACCTTTGTCTGATGGATAGCTAGCAAAAATTTTTTCCCAGTCTGTGGGTTTTCGCCCTACTCTATTGGTGATTTCTTTTGCTGTGCAAAAGCTTTTTAATAGCATGTGGTCCCAAGCACTGATTCTTTGTACTGTTTCCCGTGCAGTCTGAGTTCTGTTCATAAAATTTTTCCCTACCTCTATGTCTTCGAGGGTTCTTCCCATTTTATTCTCCAGTAAATTTAGTGTTTCTGTTTTAATGTTTAGATCTTTGACCCACTTTGATTTGAGTTTAGTACATGGTGAGAGGCATGTATCTAGTTTTAGTTTTCGGGATGTGGCAAGCCAGTTTTTCCAGCACCATTTGTTAAAGAGGCTGTCTTTCTTCCAGTGAGGGTGTTTGGCTCCTTTGTTGAAGATGAGGTATTTGAGTGTGTTTGGAGTTGTTTCTGGATCCTCCAATCTATTACATTGATCCTCAGGTCTGTCTTTTTGCCAGTACCATGCTGTTTTTGTCACTGTAGCTTTATAGTATAGCTTTAGATCGGGGACTGTGATGCCCCCTGCCTTTCCCCTATTGCTTAGGACCTTTTTTTTGCTATTCTTGGTTTCTTCGGGTTCCAGATGAAATTCATGATTGTCTTTTCTAATTCTTTGAAGTATGTTAATGGTATCTTGATTGGAATTGCATTAAATCTGTATAGTAATTTAGGAAGTATAGCCATTTTCACTATGTTGGTTCTTCCTACCCAGGAACATGGGATATCTTTCCATTTTCTGATATCCCCCTATATGACTGTTAATTCAGAAAAAAGCACGAATAGAAGTGCTGCTACTACAGGTTATTATTATTGCTACTTACTATCTACTTATTATTATTGCTACTTATTATCCCTGAACAAATCAATTACTTAGAGTTCTGGCTTTCTAATTTATTACTAAAATATGAATATAATAATACCAAACCTGTAAGAACACTGAAAATAGGAAAGAAGTTAATGAAAACAGGATACCTAACATGGTGCTCAGAATCCAATATGGACTCAGAAATATCTCTGGGGTTCCTCCAAAGAAAACTCTGAAGCCCCATCTTCAATGCATGTAGTTTATTTGGGTGGTAAGTCCAGGAAGCTTAAGTGGGTGTTAAGGGAAGTGATTCCGAGAGCAGATTAAGGCCAGTGCAGGGCACATTAATAAATAAGACACTGTGGTGGGCAGTTGTGGCCCTACCCCTCTAGCAATTTCCATAGGACCACACAGCCTTTGTCCATTAGGGTCACAGTAAAATTGCTCATCACAACTGCAAAGTCAGATCAGTTGTATGGAGTTGACATCTGCCCTCGGCAGAGCACGTCAATTTTCCCTTTTTCAGTATCAATCAATTAATTAATTATTTTAATAAATAATCATTATGTGCTCTCTACTAGACATCAACCCCAGTTTATGTCAGAGTTATCAAGAAATACATGAAAAGGAGAAAATAAAGTTTGTAGAAGGTTTAGAGAGAAGGTGGGACTTACAAAAGCCTGCAGAGTTGTTAGGATTTGGACATGTAGCTGAGAGTAGGGGAAGGATTATAGACTGAAGAAGTGGTGTAATAAGAATTTCCTCATGTTAATTGCTTACAACATGTCACAGGTCATGCTATGTTTATTATATCCACTGCTTCATTTGACTCACAACAACTTGAGAGGTATTATTTTACCTAAATTTCATAGGTAACTGTGGCTCAGAGTTTAAAGTAGTTTTCAAGATTCTGCAGCTTTTGAGTGATATAAATAGGGCTCTAGTTTAGGCGTGTTGCTCAGTAAGCTTGTGGTTTTAACTACAAGACCACAGTGGGAATAATGCCGTGGCCTTAGGATGGATGAGGAAAGAGCTGGGTAAGAACAGGGAATGACAAGGACATTGACTAAGCAAGGACCAGCAAATGCCAGGTGTGCCAGGTGGAAAGGTGACGGGGCCTTTGTCATTTGGAGAGCGGGGCTTCGTGCTTGTCAGGAGCGGGAGCGTCACCACAGGGCCTGGAGACCTGCGGGTGAGAGGGGAGATGAAGATGGAAGAGTGAGGGGGAGCTCCCTTGGCTTTCTAGCTTGGGTCGGGGCACATGGTCATGTTTATGTAGCAGCCTCCCGCACAGACTCTGTGCTGCGGATGGTATGTTTGAGCTAGAACATCAAGAGCTGCAAAAAAGAGGAGCAACAAGAGCGTGCAGCAGCATTTTGCCCTTGTTCATAAAGGGCCATCTCCCATTTTACCCCTCTCTAGGAATTTCTCTATCCCTGGGACTTCTAGAAGAGTGCTGCCCGTTACTGTAGCTACATATCTACTGAGCCCTCGAAATGGCTTATCAGAGTCAAGACATTCTGCAAGTGCAAAATGCAAGTCATACTGTAAAGGCAGTGCGAATAACAATAAAAAGAACATCTCGATACTTTTTATATTGATTTCATTCGAAATACTATTTAGTTAAATAAAATATGCTATTAAATTACTAGTAAAGTTAATTTTACCTGTTTCTCTTTATACCCTTAAATGTGGCCACTAGAAAATTTAATGATATTCATGTTATTCGTATTATATTTTGCCTGCACAGATCTTTTCTAGGACATTTCCTCACAAATATCAAAGGCTTCTTACACAAGATGATTAACAGTGCTGTAATGTCGGTGATTTGTGCGATAGTCATTCTCAAACCCATCATAGCCAACATATCATTTTTATAACAAACATTTTACAATACCCCTTTTACAGTCTTGAGAAAATAGTCATTGAAACATGACTTACACATGTAATTTTATTTAAAAAGTCAATAAATCCCCTATTGTAATGTAAATGAGAAATAGGAAGCAAGTTATAATTAGACAGTCTGAAAATCAGTAGGCAAAACTCAAATGCGACTAAACTAGAAGACAAAGTGAAGAAGTCAGATGCTTAGACTTGTAGGCAGAATCTGTAAAAGTCGCAGATATAATTGCAGGAGGATATACTAGAAATATTGCATCTGAAATTCAAATACTACAAGAGGCATAGTCAATGATAAGACTTTCCTAAGTGAACAAATTTTAGTAAACACTAATGAAAAAGTATGGAGGGAGAGGGAGAGAAGGGAAGGAAAAGGCATAAAAAAAAAGAATTGAAGGAAAAAATGGATGAAAATAGAGCTTTTGCAAATGGGAATGGGACCAAGAGTTAGAAGAACCCCCCCCCCGGGTGGGGGGATGAAAGAAAATGGAGATGTATTATGCACATGTACAATCCAATCAAAAAGGCAACTCAGTTTTCTGAAAGGCTCTAGGCAGTGTTACTGCTTCAGGTGAGAGCTACTAGTTAGGTGTTTGTTCACGCTCTGCAAGATGTCAAAACATAGGTTCTGAACTGCCTTTTTCCTCCCAAATGTTTTGGGGGTATAGCATCATGGAATTCTTTCTTACCATTAATCCTGTTTACTTTGATCCAGCTGATCACCATCTGTACTGACTTACAAATATGCCTATAAATCATGTGACAATTGTCCCTTGAAAGGTTGTCCTTAACTACTCACTCTCTGAATGTGAGCTGGACTTAGCAACCTGCTTATAATAAATAGAATGTGGTAGAAATGACATTAGTTTTTAAGAGTAGCAGCAGCTGTGTAAATAACAGTTATCTATTGCCACATAGTAAATTACCTTCAAACTTGGCAATTAAAATACCAAGCATTTAAAAGACATTGAAGCTGCCCGCTTCCTCTTTCTCTCACTCTTAAGATCTCTCACTCCAGGGGAAGTCATCGGACAGGTTCCCGCAGAAAAGTCTACATGATCATCAGTTTCCTGCCCAGCCCCATGTGGGTGAGCCATCCAAAGCACAGCTTCCCCTCAGACAAGGTTTCAGTCCTGCCGCCTGGGTTGATACCCTGAAGACAACTTCACGAAAAATCACCCAGCTAAGCTGTTTCCAATTTCCTAACTCCAGAAACTGAGATGAGAAATGCTTGCTATTTTAATTGCCAAGTTTGAAGGTAATTCACTATGTGGCAATAGATAGCTGTTATTTACATAGCTTTTTAAAATCTTTCCCATACTCAAAAGTATTTAAATCATCTTTCTCAAATTAGTCATAATAATGAGAAAACAAGTCCTCTTCCATTTGATGTTTGTTATATTTTAAACTCATCACGACAATTTCCGGAATTTTAGTGTTTTTTAAACCTTCACTATATGATGCAGTATATAGAAACTTCGATTTGATTTAAAATTTTCCTTAGGGCCCAACTAGTTACAAAATCCAGTATCTATTTACCGTCATTCTTAAAAGAAGGTTAATGTGAAAGTATTATCTTGAAACGCCAGTCTAGAATGTGGTCAAACTCCCCTTCATTTACGTATATCGAAATGCCAATCATACCCTTATTCACTGAGTCATTTATTCATAGGGCCTTACTTTGTGATGAACACATAGAGAGTCAGGGCATAGTGATAAACACACATCATATTCAGTATTATAATATTCCTCAATACATTCTTCCCAAGGGACATATAAATCACTCTGATTGGCCAGGGCAGAGGCTAATTTTACAATCACTGTGAGAATGCAATAAGCCTGTAGCCAAGTGAGCACCTATAAGTCTCAGATGGACAAGACTGCAGATGACAGATATGGTTGGTGATTTTTGCTTGAAAATAGCTTCCTTCCATTTATTCCCCAGACCTGTTACCTGTGCTTGCTGTTTTAAACCCAACTCTGGGGAATTATGGGAAAGGGAGTGGAGGTATTAGGAGAGTGCTCTGGAGTTGTGGGTTGTACCCTCTTTCAGGCATCATCATTACTTGAGGAATCTTCATCCCCCTCTCCAATAAATAAAGGCAGTATAGTTTAGTGGTTGTGAGTGTAGGCGCTAGAATTAAATTGCCTGGCTTATGCTAGAGAATAAAGCCAAATGACAAGTCTCATAACAATTAATACAAATCTGGATCCATCATCTTATCCCCCTCAATATATCACTGCTTTACCAAGTACTTGCTGTTATTCTCTTATTATTTTGTTTTGAAATTTTGTTTTTTAATAAAATAAAGAAGTAACTTAAAAAACCCACTTCAAGTAAAATAGATGCACACTAACATGCATGCATGTATGTGCGCACATGTGTGTCTGTGTGTGTGCGCATGCCCACACAGAGGAGAGAAGAGAAATTACTGGTAATGGCTGGTAAGAGACGGGTGAAAACTTTCCTCAGGCAAATTATCCTTTCACCCCTATCAAGGAAATGCATGTATGTCACTGAAGTACCAGGAGCAAGTATTATTATCCCACATTATCTCCCGTTTTCAAACATTTGCAAAGCGTGTTCCTGTTGTGCGCTACAGTTGAGTCAAGAAGTTGCAGCCATTAAAAACCCTCTGTCAAGGAGAAAATGTGGTTAGACCAACTGCTCGCAGTGACACTTAAAAATTAACTGCGAATCTGTTTGGGGCAGCTAAGGCATTCCCTAAACACTTGCTGGTTGGGAATGTTAGCTTTCAAATCATTATTTTGTATCCCTTAAAGGTACATTTTAACTGTTTTAATATGTGAGGAACAGGCCTGCCAAATTGTGCTTATGGCTTTTTAACACAAGCAATTTACAAATGCAATGAAGCAGATAATAGGACACATGATACCGAATTTGAAAATCTGTGTTGATGACACTGCTGCTACGGAAACATTTTTGGAAGCAGCCCTGATTTCCATTGCCCCAATAAGAAAAATATTGTTTATCATTTCACAGGTGGCCTCTTCGACCCAGTGGCGAGTTCAGGGTCATGTCCTTGAGTACAAATTAGACCCTCCTGTGCTAACAATATTCCGCTAAAAATCATCCAGAAAACATGCACTAAGCTAAAGAAAGCAAACAGTAAATATCTCACTCAAGTTAAAATATCTGCTCAAGTTACAGTCAAACTAAATATCTTCTTTTGTAAGTGATGGCTTCCAAACAAAAAGATGTACTTGACTTCCTGATCTATACGGTCGCTCCCCGTCATCGGTTTCTCTTCACAGTGAATACCGGGGCCACAACACTAAGCACCTAACCTAGAACTACAGAATGCTTGCTGAGGTTCGATGGGTTATCCTAACAAAAACCACAGCTAACAGGTGCAAAGGAGGGCGTGGAGAAAAGGGAACTCTTGTACACCGTAGGTAGGAATGTAAATTAGTCCAGGTATCATGGAGAACATCATGCAGGTTCCTCGAATTAAAATTAGAAGTACCAGCAAATCCATTTCTGGGTATATGTCTGAGGGAGGCAACAGATGAATGCATAAAAGGATTATGGTGTATATGTACACTATAATGGAATATTATTTAGCCTCACAAAAGAAGGAAGTCTTATGATTTGTGACAACAGAAGTGAACCTAAAAGACATTATGCCAAGTAGGCCAGTCACAAAAAAGATAAATACTGTGTGATCTCACTTTATATGTAGGGAATCAGTCATAGAAGCAGAAAGTAAAATTGTGGTTGTCAGGGGCCGGGCGTAGAGAAAATGGGAAGATATTAGTCAAAGGGTAGACTTTCAGGTACAGGAGGAGTAAATTCTAGAGACCAAATGTATAGCATGGTAAATATAGTTAAGAAAGTACTGTATACTTGAAATTGCTAAAAGAATAGATTTTAAGTGTTCTTGGTACACCCAAAATATGTCAGGGATGAATATGTTAATTAGCTTAACTGTGGTAATAATTACACAAGATATACTCATATCAAAACACTATGTAGAGCATCCTAAATACATATAATTTATTTGTCAGTCAGACTTCAGTGAAGCTATAAAAATAAAATGAATAAACACATTCAAAATTTAAAAACATTTATTTGTAAGAGAAACAGTTCACTGCTTCTCTATAGAGACAGAATAAAAAAGTCATCTTAGAGTAAATTATCTCTGTTCTTGAAAAGGGTCACTTGAGTGACCTCCCTTAGATACATGTGGCTTTGCCCTTCCTCCTTTCCTTTGGGATGGGGAAAGATCAATTTGCTTTAAGCCAAGGAAGGTACAGACTTCAAGCCTTTCTTCATAAGATGTCAATTTAGGACAGATAAGACTGACCTTGAACTAGGTCTGCTGGCCAAAAAGGCTAGAAACATCCCCAAAGGGAACTTTCCATGAAGAGAAAGGTTGGGTTGGTGTCCCAGGCTTAGCAGCAGGGCCTAAGAGTAAGGGCTGGTTCTGATAAAGCAAGAAGCCATCTTTAATGAAGCCATTCTGACACTGACTATGCCTTAGGGAACGCGGGATAATAGCATTGCCAAAAGAGTCAGAAAGCCACAGTCGTGGATCCTAGTGTGGGCAACCATGACATTAGTGGAAAGATTCAAATGAAGAACAGACTATGAAATGACACCACAGGGCACACCAAAACGTCTAAGCTTAGTGAACTGTAATGTCTCTCTCTTCACCTAGAGACTGGAAATAATACAGCAATCTCGTCTGTGTCTTGGGGACAGCTTACGTCAGGGAAGATGCACTGGATTTCCTTAAACGATGAGTGTAAAAATAGACATGTGACTACATTATGTTCTAAGACAATGAACATATGCTATGTTTTCAGGGCTGAGGATTGAACTCAGCGCTTTGCATGTAACCGGCAAATACTCTACCACCAAGCTACACCCCCGTTCCGAACATACACTGGAATATTAGAAATGATAAGTTCAAATTTGACCATACTTCATTGATTTAATTACTGTATTTTGTTTATTCTCTGCCTTATTTCACGAAAGACTTAGACTGAATTATGTAAACTTCTTCCCTTCTCTACCTAGTTCTTTTAGACCTACTGTCTCCAGTTGAGCCAGAATGACATTCCTTTCATCTTTTGTGCTGATCTGTAAATTATCTGCACGTTGACAACAATTACTGGTCTCCTTTGGATTAGTTTGTTCTTCTGTGAGGGAAAAAAATCACAAGCCTGACCAGATTCAAGGGTGGAGGACACAGATCTCACTTCTAGATGAGAGGAATGGCAAAGAACTCGCATTAGTGTGTTAACCTCCACCCTCGCCCCATCACGATTCCTTACATTCCTTCAAAACGTAAATATTCTCTCCCATGATGCCCCAAAGCCTCATCTGATTACAGCACCTGGCTCAGACTCAAAGTCTGGATCTCATCAGGCCCAGGTGTGGATGAGAGGTTGGATCTTCTCCTAAGAATGATCCCTTTAATTAAATCACTGATTTAATTAAGTACCTTTCCAACATTTCCAACATTATCACCAGTAACATTCTTGCCAAAAGTTTCACCAGTACAAAGCAAAGTGCCCTTCCCTTCTGCTTCCAATCATGTTTTCCTCATTTTCCCTCAAACTCTCACCGACAACCTTCTGCTGAACACGAGGGGCTTCTGCAGACCACTCGTCTCAAAACCAATGTCCAGGTGCCAAGTTGTGTTCTGTTCATCTATTGTTTGCTCCCTCAAACTCACTGGCTTAGTACAACTGTATTTTGCTCAGGGTTTGGGGAGTCAGAAATTTGGAGAAAGGGGTGAGCTCTGCCTCAGAGGCTCTCGCACAGTCGGATGTTGACTGGAGCATCGATCATCCTTCCGACTAGGCTGTTATTCCTAAGGACACGGCTGAGCCTGCAGAGCAGGACCCCTACAAGTGACTTCTCTACTTGGCTTGGGCTTCTCACAGCTTATGACAGAGTTTTGGGCTTGTTTGTACAAACAGTCTTGTTAATTTCCTATCTTCTCAGCTAATAGGGAGAATTATTCCTGGGAGAGATTAAAAAACAAAACCAAAACAAACTTTAGCCCCCAACTTCAAACACTTCCTCAGTAAATATAACAATGAACTAACCTGATCAACTAGCGATCCATTTAGAAAGAAAATGAAATAAAATGTATTGAATGTTAAAATTCTGCTATTATTATATACATAATGTTAGTACAAGGATAGCAAAGGATAATTTGCATAATAAATATTCTAATTCCTTTTTCTAGTTAGTACAATAATTGAATAGCAGCCATCAGTGAAGTAGGACAAAAGAGGGTTATTAGCATAAATGTTAGCTTGATCTTTCAAGGAGATTTGATTACCTTCTACCCGGTTCCACTCCATCCACTTGAATAGAGGTTCTGTCTTTCATCAGTTGAATGTTAAGTGCCTTTCATGCATTCGAGTACAATTCTAGCTAGCCAGATTCAACATAGAGCAAAGAACAGTTTCTACTCCACGTATTTTGGGAGAAACATGACTTATTCATGGTAACATTTTCTGATGAAAAGATCATGGATAAATGACAAGTCTGTGAAGGTCCTGACTTAACAAAAATGGCAAAACATGACAAAATACTTAGGTCAGTGAAACCAACACAGCATCACAGCAACACAGCTTTCCTCAAGTGAAGGTATATATGATTTTATATTAAAAAAATTCTAAAGACTTCTAGTAACCTTTGCCAATCATTTTCTTTCAAGTTTCCTTTAGCCCAACAGTGGCTATAACTGAAGAATTAAGTTTAGTTTTGGAATCAAGCTAATTAAAGTTATTTGTAGTTCAGGATGAAGAAAAATATATATATATGGTGAATTTTTTGGGGTCATTTGTTTTAAGTAATGGCAACAAGATTAGTGGGGAATCACGGAATTAATTTAATATTGAACATAGTTTTTCACTGCGGGACATTTATTCTATAGTTTGCTTATGTGAATTAAAGCATTTACAGACTGAATCTGAAGATCTTTAATAAAAAGAGAAAATTTCTTGTCTTACTCCAGAGGGAAAGGCGGCAGGTACTCCTCCACTGCATCTTCAGGATAGTGGCAGGGATTTTTCAACCCAATATAAGGACAAAAGACAGTCTTCTGTGGATTACATGAGCTGGGCATGGGGACATGGCAGAGAGGCTTATCTGATTATGTAGCAAGGCCTTCTAATGGAAAGCCTTTAGTCACAGGATGAGACCATTGTGAAATTCCTATGTGCAATCAAACTTTAATAACTAAAATGACAGATTTTAATAGAAACAATATAGTAAATTATATTTTAAAATATTATTAACATTCAGAGCATCTAGATTACTTATACAATGGTAGGAAATAAATTACTACCTAGTACTATTATATAATATTATTTGTGGAACTGGGTACGTGTCCACTTATACCTCACAAGAGCTCTGAACATAGTATTTCTACACTTTTCACCTGAGAAAACAGGTCAAACAGCTGCCTAACCCCTTCTCCAAATAATATGGAAACACTCCACATCTGCCTGATTCTAAATTTTCTGACTCCTATGCAACAGATTTCAATTCTATGACAGTAAAAATAATCAAACTTAAAATGACAAGAAAGATGTGTCCCAAAGTTAGAGGAACTAAAATTCTACTTATTGTATAAGAAAATTCATTTTATTGTGTATGACATTCAACTTATAGATTGTATATTGTTTTATTTACATTAACGTTTAGAAATTAAAATATTTAAGAATAAAAAATGAATGCTCTGAAAGACTTAGAAGAGTGTATTATTTAATTTGGTGCCTTATTCTTTTATTCTCCTCCTCCTCCCTATTCTCCTGTTTTAATTTTTAAAATTCTCCAATTCTGTGTAGTTTTGCATGGTAATATACAGGTTATATTTTGGAAGTTATTTTTAATTGCTCTTCTTAAAGTACTTCTCTTATTAGAAGATAAAACTGAAGACAAGGGAAAAGAAATTCCCATTTTCCCCTAGATAAGGCACAACTTTCTGCTAATACATTCTATGAACATTAACTCTGTACTGTTAATTATTGGTACTAGAATCTAATATCTGACTCTAACATCCTCCAGCCTAATAATAGCACCTAAGTAACACCTAAGGGACAGTACTTATGTCTCTGGGGAAAAATGTATAATACACTTAGTACAATTGTGAAATCTTTTTCAATAAAATATTCACTCTAGTTTCTCCTGTAGTTCTTTAAAAATCCAGATAAAACATCTCTATATTTTTCCCCTCTAGCTTTTGCTTTCTAGAAAAATCTTTACCCTAAAACAAGAGGATATTTCTTACTGACAAAGAAAATAGAACACTTATATATCAATAAATTATCTAGTGTTATTCTTAATAATTGTTACTTCTTTTTAACTTCCTTATAAAAAGACATACTGGCATATTACTTAAATTGATGTAAACCCTACTTCTTTTTTGGAGGGGGGAGTGGTTGGAGACAGGGTCTCACTTTGTAATTCACACTGGCCTTGGACTCACTGTGTAGCCCAGGCTGGCCTCGAACTCACGGTGATCCCACCTGCCTCAGCTTCCTGAGTGGAGTGTTAAGATTATAGGCATGTGCCATTACACTTGGCTCTACTTCTTATTAGTAAACAGCAAAACTAATATTTGATGTCAAATAGAATTTAAAAGGTAAAAATTATTAAAAAGAAACCATAAGCTCTTTTCTTCCTTCTTTATAATTGTATTTACTTAAGTAACTCTGGCTTGCCCTTGACTAAACTTTCATGTTATTTTCATGGTGTCTGCTATCCAATGAGTCCTAATAATGAGTATTCCTACCAGAAAAGATAACAAGTAATAATAAAAAGGAAGAAAATAATCAATGTTTCAAATGTGACATTGGCTTAGTGTTCCATTAGCAAAAGTTAAATATTGTCTATATCTGTGTTTACTCACCCACAAGTCCTAAAAGAATGTATCCCACAATAAACACTAGGAAGATTATGCAGCACACAACATCTGTACAACTCCTAAAGACAAAAAAAGAATAAAGGGTTAAAAGGGGTCCCAAGTGATTCGTCTGCTGCACAAAAATATAGGAAGGGAGAAAAAGATGAGAGCGATACACTATTTTATATCCAATAATTACAAAAGGTAGATCAGTTTTGCAATCTGAGACTTTAGTGACAATGATAAGGTTATATTTCCATGCTTAAAGAAGCTCCCTCGGAATTCTTTCTGGCTTCTGTATTTTAAAAATATCTCTAGAGAACAGAGCACATTAACATCAAGTAGATATTTTTTTAAAAAATTAAAATGTAGTTTAAGCTGTTTGATTTTCCTACCATGCCTCCCCCACACAGGGCATAAAGTAACTAGCTGTCTTCCACTCCTCTCCTTTCTGTTTTCTTTCTCAGTACATATTTCCATGGAATGGTTATTAAAGGATTGAGTATATCAGTCTTCTATGATGAGTAGAGTTATAAATATTCTAACAATGCTGTACGGAAAGCCTTAAAAAATAAATTTCTCCCACAAACTGTAATTTTTGCAGCTGTCCTACAAGCTAGACATTGTCAAAGCAGATTTAGAGAAAATCTGCTCAGAGACACGGAGTGATTGGCTGAGGCTCACAGTCACATGAGGGTCCAGCAGAGACAGGTTTTCTGAGTTTCAAACGTTGAAGCCAGGTCTTGCAAGTGAGCAAAAATGGTGTCATTCTTTACTTGAAACTTGATGATGAATCAATTAGTGAAGAAAAAGATCAGCCCGTTTGACAAAATTAAAAAGCTGCACATCAGAATTTTCATAGAATATTCTTGATCGTGAGGGCATATGGATGTGCTTTAGCTCAGCACAGGTGAAGTGGTGGTTCGCACTTGTTAAGTGGTGGTAGGAGCATAGCAGTAGTAATAAATGGCAGCTGTACACTAGCAGCGCTATACTACCTTACACTGATAAAGCCCTGCCCTGCCTTTATTGACATCACACTCACAGCTGTGTGAGTTTCCCGAAAGCACCTTTATGTTATTAGGAATAGTAAGGAGAATTGACTTAAGGAGCAGGAGAGGTAGTTACTGAAGCAGGTAACTATCTAGGTCTTCAATATCTAAAAGTTCTCATTTAGTAGTTATATCAATATGATTCCAATTTTCTGTAAAGATTCAAAAACAGCTACATATGAAAACAATCACACATGTTCCTATAACTCTTTATAAGTTATAGATCTTTCATTGAAAAAAAATGTGGCCAATCTAGAAGCAAACTCTATTTATATCAATTGCAACTCGGGAATTTTTAATTTAACTTGCATTTCAGAATTTTAAAATAATAAAAAGAGAAATGAGGCACTCTAGCATAATTTTTTGATTAACAAGCACTGAAAGCAAAACTCTACTCGGGGATGGGGAGGGTGTCTGTTTCACACAGGCCCTGACAGGTCCTAAGTCAAGATTATGGGCTCATCTTCTCAAAGCAGCTGTTGAGTAGCTGGACACCTAACGGAGATGCCTGTAGGCAAGAAGATAAAGAAGGAAAGCTAGAACACTGGTGTGCTTTAATTAGCAATCTTGCAATCGTCAGAGCCCTTGTGTGTAATTACAACTCCCGGGAAGGGGACAGAAGAATGTTGCTGGCAGCACAGCCAGGCTGGCCCACCATGCTGCTGTTATGTATCTATAATGTTACATGTTGGTATCTACATATTTGTATGCTACATAATACATATGTATTACAGTACAGTACACTGAAATGTTCCAATGGTAAATGCTATCGTAATGCTATTTATAGTGTTACATAGTGAGCACAGCAAGAGGTAACCATACTAAAATGGTGAATGAAAGAAACTAACCAATTTCAAAGGATGGAGCACAAAGAAAAGAGCAGAACCCAGATGGAAATTTTATAGAAAGTAAAATCCACACTCCTTTGCTACTGGCACTGAGGAACAGGCATCCATTTGAATTTCAGTTCCATATGGAGTTTGATGCTACAAATTCTTTTTCTCTTTTGGTGCCAAGGCTACTTGAAAGCATCGGGGACTAATGCATGCCCACACAACCACTCACCCAGCAGCCTCCCCCACAGTACTTGGTATTTCTCAACCATCGACTCCTTAGTTGTCTGGGGATTCTATTCAGCGGCCAGGGAGGATGTTGTCTTCAAGTCTCCTTTGTTTTTCTGGTGGTCTACTTTAAAAAAAATAGGGAAGCATGGTCCCCATGGCCAGACTGCTCAATTTTAAAAAAGAAGGATGTTGAACAAACTGAAAATTATGAATGGAACATTCGAGTCTCAAATAGTAGGAACAGTAGCATTTGTAAATTTGTTCTTGAAGTGATTTGATTCCAATTAATGTTTTAGAAATTTTCTTTCAAAAATAGGTGTGTGTGTGCATGTGTGTGTGTGTGTTTTCAGATAATTACAATTATATGCTTCGTGTATTTGTAATTGTCTCCATTTATTTACTTGTTTCCCAGTCTTCAGATATATTTTTTTCCAGAAAAAGAAAACAACTAGTACTTAGAAAGGTACTGGAAAAATATATCTGAACAAAGTATAAAATATAGCTTGTGTACCATTTTGTGAGTCAAGGAATATAGCAGAAACTCAATTCTATTTTTTCTATAAATAGCCACCTCATTATTATTCCTTTATTTCAGGACATCTGTCAAAATCCTAAATGTTCAATAGGAAATTAGTTTTTTTTTTAAAAAAAAACATTGATTTAATTTGGACAAATTAAAAAACAACTCTCAAGACATGAGATAACTGGGCGATATGAGCTACAGCTGAAAGTCGTTCCAAATCGTATTCTAGCCGGAGGACTATTGCAGCTGTCCATTTTCTTCAGGTGGGTTCATTTTTACTCTCCCACCAAGCATTAAATCATTGTAGTAAGTGGGTTGCATCCCACTGGGTCTCAGAATGAATGATTATAGGGAAATATGTCCAACTGTCTCCCGTATCCTCACTCCAAGTCAAAATCTCACTTTTTCAAAACAAACTGTTCACACCCACATTTATCAGAGAGTCACTCGAAACTTTATTCAGATTAAGATGTCCTGGCATAAAAAGATTTTCAAAAGTTAAATGACAGAAGTGCCACTGAAACCTTGTATCTACTTCCCAAACGTAATAAGGATAGGATCCCAATTATATATACATTTACAGATTCTTCTTTTCTTCCTATTTAACCCACAAAGTACAGCTATATTCACCAGGATTTAAAATGCTGGGTGTTTCCCTTTTATTTTCCTGTTTCTTACTGTATCTTTTATATTTAATTGACAAGTTCTCCTGACTCCTCCTCTCCAATGTGTCTTTCATCCACCTCTTCCTTCCTTTTTATTCTTGTTCCCTGGACTCATTCCAGGTTCTCGCTATCATCTTTTCAGACTTTGTAGTGGTCTCTTAATTGGGCTTCTGCAAATAGTCTCTCCTGATCCCAGTCATTCAGCACATCAGATACTCCCGACGTGTGAAGACATTTTATTGTTCAAGAATTGCAGTGCCGCTCCAACACCTACTTGAGTCCTGAACATTTTTGCTCATGTTTAATAACCTAGAAGTTCAGTCCCAGTTCATGCCAATTCTGTCTTTCTAGCTTTATCTCCTGCTATTCCTTCTCAATGTGCTTTTAAAACCACCTTTAACTTTTTCTTTCACTAATACACTCTCAAAGCTCTGTGCTTATGGCTCTTCTCCTGGGGAAACCATTCGTCCCAATGACACGGGACATCAGGGTTTATACTGACTGTCCCGGAGAACCGAAGAATGTTCCCCTTTGCTCTCGAAAGTGCCCAGGTGTAGTTCTCCATCCCATCAACTAAAATCCCACTCTTTATATAGCTCAATCATCATCTCCTTCATGATATTTCCAGCTAGAAGAGATCCCTCACATCTTTGTGGACTTAACAAAATGTATTTTGTATGTCTTTAAGCAACCATACTCCCTTTATTTTAACCTAGACAAGGGGCAGCAAAGCTAGAGTACACAGGCCATAACTCTTTAATGGTATTTACATTTTTAACTGATTTTCAAAACTAAGATAACAATAACAATATTTTCTGACACATGAAAATTATATAAAATTCAAATTTTAGTGTCAATAAATAAAGATTTTTGGACAACAGCAATACACACTTCTGTATGTATTGTCTAAGGTCATTTTTGTATTACAATGGCTAAGATTTAAAGTTGCATTAGAAATCATTTGGCCTGCAAAGTTACTCTCTGAACCTTTTAGAAGATGTTCATTGACATGATCTAAACTGTAAAGTCCTCCACAGCAGCATTTAGCCCAGTGCTTGGCATGCTACAGATATATAGCACCCTCCAGCCCACAAATGTCTAACGAGACATACCTCCAACTAACTGGTTATGCATCAGAAGCATTTGGCTCCAGGAAGAACCAAAGTGCTGTGTTTCAAATTTTAGACCATTTTCTTTCTTTTCTGGCTCAATGTAGAGAATGTGCTGTCTAGAGATTCATGTTTTATTTGGGAGGAGGGGAAGCTTAAAAATGCCCTCTGGACATTGCTACCTCCAGGAAGGTAAAAATCATTAGAAAGAAAGAAAAAATAGATTTAATTCAAAGGTAATAAGAGAGTTTTGTTTGCATATCAGCTCTACACTAGCCTGTATGCTTTAACAACTGTCATTTAGCTTCCCTTGCAGAGACAGCTTTTTACCCTCTTCCTGAAACTGATTCATTTACTGGTTTTCTTTCTTTGTAGCAGATAAAATTCCAATGATATCAACCGTCCTGAAAGGTCATTAATATCAAGCATTAGAGAGAATGGAAGTCTGAAGTCACTATTCTGACAGATCACCCATTCCTGCCTAATGAGTCAGTTCAGGAACTGTGCACTGCCTGTGACTCCAGCTGGATGCCCAGCTCTCATCTGAACACTCTGGGTATCACCTGGCACATCTAGCCGCAAGCGGACTGGTTCGTAACCCAAAGTCTAGAAGCATCGCTCCTCTGTGGCTTTGCTGGGACCGAATGATGCCACTGAGTTCTCCATCATCTCTCAGATATTTACCACAAAAGTCTGCTCCAGGAAGTTGAACACTTCCCCTTCCAGAGGTTTATTAGAAGACTGCACTCACTTTGAAGCTATTATTCAAGTTTCACTGGGATACAGTTGGCAAGCTACAGAATGTGTCATGAAGTGAACAGATATCTAAGGTAATGCTGGTTAGATGATGAAAAAAATCTGGGGCTTTTTAAGGCAGAGTTCTGGGCAAGTTAAAAATGTCTCTATTTCCTCACTTTTCACTAGTAATAGAAAACCTACTGATTTTGTGAGGGGGAACATCCTCTAAGTGCTTGTGTTTGAAGAGGTTAATTGTATTCTTCTCCTTTGCTTTCAGCTTCTCTTCTTCCCAGACATATTGCCAAAAATTCTCTATTATTCCCTAACCCATAGCTTTAGGGTTTGCCTTGCACCATTGTGTGTGTGTGAGTGCATGCATGTGTTTGTGTGTGAGGGAGAGAGACAGAGAGAAAGAGAGAGAGACATACATAGAGAGATACACAGAGAGCAAGTGAAAGAGAAAGCAGAGGCTTTAGCAGTAGGTACATTACACTAGTCATTTCGGTAAGTGTATACAATTAAAAGTTTAAGATTATCTTGTAGAATTACACTATTACTGAAATCAGAAAATTAATGGGAATACACTTAATTACATGGACCTGTACTTGCAGGTATTTAGTGATAATGCAAATGTTTTGGTTTAGATCTAAAATGTCTCATGTGCTTAGAGGTGGGGCTTTTGAAAGATGTTTGATCATAGGGGCCCTAGACTAATCGGTGAATTAACCCACTAATGAGTTAATAACTACATGTGCCATTAGGCAGGCATGGTCGGAGGGGGTGAATCACTGGGGGCATAACCTAGAAGGGTGTGTTTTTGTTTCCTAGCTCCTCTAGCTCCTCCCTTCTCCCTTCTCCCTCCTTCTCTCTCTTCCTCTCCCCCTTCGCTCTCCCTCCCTTTCCCTCTCCTTCCCCATCTCCTTCCTGGCTGCTAGCTGCCATGGATTGAGTTTGAGAAGTTTTCTCTGCCAGATCCTTTGGCCCTGCCATTTTTGCTTTGGAGCTAGCTAACCACTGACTGAACCCTCTGAAACCATGAACTAAAAATTTCTCCTTTACAGTACAAGTGTCAGACAGCAAGTTTTCCAAGTTTCCTAAAAATTTGTAAAGATAACTCTAAAGTTACTTTTACATTAGAAGGTAATTCTGGCATATGACCTTTGAGAAAAAAGTTTTTATTTTGTAAGATTATTATTTTTAAATTGTTGTTAAAAATTAAAATATATGAAATAACTCAGTACCCTAAGAAAGTATAGGATGATATTGATAATATCCTTCAAATTTACTAGATCATATAAAATGATATTTCAGTATTGGATCTGCTTTAATTAGTTCTTTTGAATAATTGGATCTTAAAAACTTCTCTATACTTTATGATTAATCTTTTGTTTCCTCCTGCTTGCATTTGAATTTCTACTGCCTTGAGAGAGTAGCTTCAAATGGTTGTGATTTATATTTTTGACTTGTAAAAGGGAAATAAAACTTGACTTTTTTACATGGAAAAGTTTGTATACATGGAAAAGTTTGTTACATGGAAAAGTTTGCCTGTATAAATGTGTCTTTTGTTTAAGAAGGCATAAGATCCAAAAAATTGGTCTTACTACATTAATCATCATCTTCATAAAATTTGCATTCTATTCAAGAATGTCAGTGGGTAGAAATCACTCTGTGAAATGCTAGTAAAATGAAGGCCAGATCATATTGTTCATCTTACAGCTGGCATTGTAGGCCAAAGGTACTAAATGGAGAAGGTACAAGAAAGCTGGCTCGGGAACAGCTTTGACACATTAGTCGAAAGTGATCAACAGGCTTTCAGGGAATCTGTGCCTATTTAGAACGTTCTTTAATCTTACTGGAATAAGTTAGAATCTATGTACAAGTAGACAGGGCAAAAGCTCAGAAATATTTATTGAAATAATAAACGAACTTCTGAAAATTAGCATGCTTAGAATAGATAGATTGGCAATTAAAATTCAGCAATAAAAACTCATGCCTCCTAATAGTCAAATGATAATCTTTTTTAATAATCAAACACAATCACATTAAAGTGAGGAGAGTATTATTTATCACCCAAGGTTTCAATAAGAAATAAAAAGTACTCCCTACTAATGATGAGAGACTTAGAAAATTGCATGCCTTTGATCCAGTAATCTCCTTTCTAGTAATTTATGCTATGAAACTAATTATATATGTACTAAGAATTTTTATAGACATTTAAAACACAGGGCTGTTCAAAGAAAAATTGGAAACACTTTCAGAACATTGTTTAGCTGTATGAAAACATGTTCATGAACATGGTTGTGCATATTATCACTGTGATATGATGATTTTAATTCTGGGAAGATACCCAGCAGAGGAATAGCTGGGTCAAATGGAACCTCTAGTTGTAGTTTTCTGAGGAGTCTCCACACTGATTTCCACAGTGGTCGGACCAGTCTACATTCTCACCAACAGTGGAGGAGGGTTCCTTTCTTCCCACAGCCCTGCCAGCACTTGTTATTGGTTGATTTCTTGATAATAGCTATTCTTTCTGGAGTGAGATGGTATCTTAGTGTTGTTTTGATCTGCATTTTTCGAATGACCAACATTTTTTCATATATTTATTAGCAGCACAATTTTTAATAGTTAAGTCTTGGAAACAACCTCAATGCCCAACAACTGATGAATGGCTAAAGAAGAAGTGGTTTTTCTACACAATGGAGTACTACACCGCCATAAAAAGGATAAACTAGAGTCATTTGTATGTAAATGGATGTTCCTTGAGAACATACTATTAAGTGAAATAAATCAGACACTTATTAGTACACATCGAATTGTTTCTCTGATATGAGAAACCATAAGTGTAAATAAGGACAAAGGGGTAGAATAGATATTTTGTTTAAAAAAAAAAAGAGAGATAGTATTCAAAAGAGAG